>JABUQX010057730.1:10000-18441 GCA_015478945.1 Trachelipus rathkii
ATTATAATAATGAAAAACAGTTTCACAATAAGTTTAGTTTTATTTATTTTTGCGTTTAATTTATTTAGCGTAATTTGTGGTCAAGATTATTTCGAACTCGTGAATCAAATTTTAGAAGGGGTTAAGCTTAGAAAGTGCCATTGTAAAGCCAATGAAATTTGGAACCGTGGAAATTGTGTTTCAGCTCCCTATACGTCTCTTCCTGTTTTACTCTTCCATGATATCCTGGAGCCCATTTTGGTAAATACAAGTGCTTTTGATGTTCTTGAAAATTCAGCCATAAATTGTCCAACTGGTAAATATGTTTCAAGAATCGAACCTTCCGATGATTTATTTATTTTAAGCTCGGGTGAGCTCTACCACCTTTCTTCTAATACATCTTACAATAAATTCCAATTTTGTATCGAACATGTTGTAACTCCTGATAACGAACTAACATGGGAAGTTCAGACTTGTCTTCCCAGCTTAGACATTCCAATTTGTTGTCCAAAGAGCGAAAGAAACAAAGGGTATTGCCAGAACCCTTTTTTACCTATAGGGTTCGGAAGATCACATTTCAAAGACATTGTAATCAACTCTGTGAATAAAGACAAAAATAGGAACAAAAGTTGAAACAATTATCGAAATATCCAACCCACAAAACATTACAACTTCTGTTTATCTTTCTTTAGACCATGATATGATTCAACTTGTGTATTCTGGAGACGAATTTACTTATACTCCAATGTATTACAATAAAGATGATTTCTGCTTGCAACCAAAGATTATACGTAAGAAAATAATTTATGAAGCAGTTTTTTGTGCCGTAAATCCTCTCTTGGAATATGAAAGTGAGTGTGACAAAAACACGTGCGTGAGGAAGTGTTGTCCAGAAAATTCTCTTTACAGCCATTTGGAGAGACGTTGCGTTTATTACAATGACTCATCCCTGTGGTCTCCTCTTTTTTATCGTGAAAATGATTCTTTTCAAGTTGAGGCTCCAACAAATCTCAAAATGAGTTATGGTTTCCCAATTTGTAAGCGGTCTTTTCACGCCCTTGATAACGATGATGGTAGAAACGTGTATTATCTTTTGAACACAGGTGAAATACATGTTGAACAATGGAAAAATAATGTTCCATCACCTCGCTACTGCCTTGATAACTTCCAAGACCTATCTGGAGACATAAAAGAATTGGCATTAACTTGTTTTCCGGATGAACCAATCTCGAAATCAAAGTGCATTAATTTCAAAAACAGTGCTTTACCATACTTTCTTATGGTATCTTGCCTGTTTCTTCTAATTACCCTAATAGTTTATGCATGGATACCAGAACTCCACGCCAAATTACACGGGAAAAGTTTGCTGTCTCATGTTACGGCACTATTTATTGCATACTTTTTCTTAGCTCTTGTGCAGTGGATGACTAAAAAGCTACCAATGACAGCTTGCAGAGTATTTGGTAAGTTATTTCACTTGAATGATAACCATTGCCATTTTCGGTAATAAATAAAAATTATACCTGAAAGTTTTTCTTTTTTTTAAGTTCGTATAATTGAAAGAAATAAAATTGTAAATCAAAAAAACATTTTTTTTATTTCGAAATCTTTAAAAACTTAAACTATATAAGAACTACAAGTTAATTAATTGTTAATACATTTTTAAAATTTTGATTACAGGATTTTTAATTCAAATAAGCTTCCTTGCTTCTTTCTTCTGGCTGAATGTAATGTGTTTCGATATTTGGTGGACTCTAAGGTAAGTAACACCTTCCTTAAACATTCTCATATTATATATATATATATATATATATAATTATATATATATATATATATTATATATATATATATATATATTATATATAAACTGATATATTAATATAATGATATATATATAAACATAATATAATTTTTTATATATTATATATATTAATATTATAATAATATATATATATATAATTATATATATATATATATATATATATATATATATATATATATATATATATATATATATATATATATATATATATATATATATAATAATTAATATATATATATATATATATATATATATATATATATATATATATTATATTATATATATATTTATATATTATTATTATATATTAGTTATATATAATGTTATATATTTTTTTGTCTAGGTTTGTAGAATATATTATACATATATAGTATAATATATTATATATATAATAATATATATATAATATAATATTATAGATGTATATATATAATATTATAATATATATATATTATAATATATATAATATATATATATAATATTTAAATATATAGTATAATAATATATTATATATATATTATATATTTACCGAGATAACACAAGCATCACTGCACGGGCAGAGGCCCTAATCAAGAAAAGAGGTGTACTCAACTAAACGTCCGACAGGACGAAGCCAAGCCAGGAGAGAAAGAGCTCACATTCTTCTCACCCGAGTTGACCCGAACAGGTTGCTAACCGCTGGGAGGCCTGCTCGCTTGTTTGGCGAGTGCTCTTAACACTGAGCTTCCGGCGCTTTTTTATATAAATAAATAAATATATTAAAAAAAATAAAAATATCTACAACAGTAGAATACATCTACATATACCAAATATCATACAAACTATACAAACATAATATATACAAATATAAATATTCCGATCCCGATGTAAAACATCAATATCATTAACTATCATTATCCTTACTATCACTAATAAATTTGCACTATGTATATTCAGAATTACTAAAGAGCAATCAACAATATATTAATTAATTTAATTAAAGAAAAAGATGTTTGAAGTTTAACATATAAAATGTAATGATATTATTCATTAATCACCTAAATTAATATTAAATCATTCACAAAATTAACGAAACACAAACCTATATCCATGAAACAACTCCACTGGTTATTACTATTTATTTAAACCGATATATACGCACCATTCGCGGAAATAGATAAATGTGATTAGAACGGGATTCCAAGCCTTGCTACCAGTTTAAGAGAATTTGGAAAATGTACTTCATAAGACTCGAACGATAGACTTGGGCAAACGCCAGCTCCTACTTCTGCAATCTAGTATTTTAAATTTCTTCTTAAATTTATAATTTGTATTAATTATTATCAAAATAGCTAAAAGAAATGATTAATATAATATATATTAATATTATATATATATTATATATAGTATATATATATACTATAGATATATATATATATATAATAATATATAATATATATATATACTATATATATATATATAAATAGTATAGTATATATATATATATATAATTATATATATATATATTCTATATATATATATAATATATTAATATAATAATTAAATATATATAATATATATTATATATACATATATATAATATAAGTCTATAAATAATATATATATATTTAGTTATATTATATAATATATATATATATATATTATATATATTATAATATAATATTATCGCCTTTGTATATGTATATAGTATATTATACCGGTATATATATATATATATTATATATATACTATAATATATATATATATATTATATAATATATATATATATATACAAAATATAATATAAATATTATATATATTATATAATTATATATATTATAATATAATAATAGTATATATTATAGTATATATAAATATATATATATATATATATATATATATATATTATATATATTATACTATATTATATATATATTTATATAAATATGTAGTATATATAATATATATACATATTAGTGATATAATATAGATAATATATATATTATAATTATATAATAATATAATATATATAACTATATATATAATATTATTATATATATATAGATATATAATATAATATACTATATATATATATATATATATATATACTATATATATATAATATATTATATATAATATATCCTCGGTAATATATATATCAGTGCGTTTTCTCCATGAATGCAAAGCATGCAATGAATGCGTACGTACGTAAGTAAAAATTATATTTCAGCATGTAAACTTTTGTGGGCATGGAAAATAAATATGATATTAATTTATATATTAAATTATATATGCTTACTTTGAAATAATGCAAGAACTTCAGAAAAAATCCGATTCTAACATAAAAATAGCCCTTATTCTATGAGTAAATACGGCAAAAAATGCAATGCATGAGAATGACAAATTGCTATTCGTGTGGGAAAGCAATTTTTATTCAATAAACTAGGCCCTTTACCGCTCGACAAATATCGGGCTAATTTCTACGTTTTTTAACTTTTTTCCGTGTAAACAAAGTTTTTTTCTGTTTTTTACCGTAATGTCTAAAAATTAATGTATTTAGATCTTAAATCAAAAGTGAATAATTTTGTAAATTTAGTTGCATTCTTCCATAACGTCCTTTTACTTTCAGCATTCTCATTTCAGTTTTGGGGTAATCAATCATCAATTTTTAGAGAACATCATTGCTTAAATCATTATGTGAGCAAGCGTTTTTTCATTATATATATATATATATATAATTAATATATATATTATATAATTATAATAAATATATATATATAATATGTATATATATATATATATATTAATATACTTATATATAGTATATATATATATATAATATGATATATATATATATATATAGTATATATATAATATATGATCGCCTTAGCAAGCCTACATCCTCTCTCAAAAACGCAACATCTACTGGGAAAAAGGAATACATTTCTGGAATGCTGGTCAAGTTGATGCGAAAAAATGTAAAAAAAAACAAAATAAAAATTAAAAAAAAATATCTCTCAAAAACTACAATAGCTACAGCGAAAAAGGAATACATTTTGGAATCCTGGTAAATTTTAGTAGAAAATGTAAAAAAAAGTAAAAACAAAATAAAAAAAATATTGTTCAATACAATTATAGAATGATTAGAGAGCCATTTAGAGAGCTTTTTACTTGGTTACTCGTTATAAATAAATATTCTTAAAAATTTGCTTTTTTTAAACTAAATAATACCCCACCTGATGGCAGAGTCAGGTCTCTCGCTCCGTGACTATGGTAATATATATAGTATACATAGATATATATATATATATATTTATTATATATATATATAGTAATTATATATATATAAAATATATATGAATATAATATATATATATAAGTATATTATGATAATAAGGATAAGCATTTTCTTTAGCTTTTTAGTTTCCAGCATTGCATGCGTCCAAACATGAGGCAGGAATCGCCACTGATAAATTATATATTAATATATATAGTATAATATAATACATATATATATAAGACCTATTAATTTATGTATAAAATTAATTATATATATATATTAATAAGTATATATATAATAATAAATTAGTAATATTATATCGCTCTCCCCTAGAGCTCTAACTTGTATTCTATCTAAGATCTTTGAAACCCCTTCTCAACCTCCTCACTGTCTGTAGACACTGTAAAATCTTCATCACTCTTTCCGGATCGCCAGTAGTGCTTTCGTCGCTCGAGTCTGACTGGCGATATACTTTCCTATTTAACAGTTATATAGTTTTTCCGCCCTTAGGAATTACGGGAGACTTGCGTGGTTGGCGCTTGAACATATCATAACGCATTGACCCGGGTAGGCACGCGTCCACTGCCTCCAAACCTCCCCCTCCTTTGGGTTCCTCCTTCTCTTGCTTACTTAATTCTAGCTTTCTTTCAAATCGCTCAATATCTGGCTGTTTAGATGGGTTGACTTCTCCTCTTTTTCTGTCAATAAGTGGTGTTCCTCCAGGTTCTGTCTTGTCTCCTACTTTATTCTGCCTTTCATTAAATGATCTTCTCCCTTACATCTAACTCTAATCCTCACTCCAAATATGCCGATAGTCACCCTTTCATTCTTCAACTAATTTCATTTCTTATTCCCCTTTTTTACTTCTAGAATTGCCTCTCGTCTTAACCTTTCCGATCTATTCCTTCCCCGCCCCCCCCTGAATCTGGGTCCTGGACAGAATTTCCGGCGTGGGTCTGCTTCAACCTTGTGAAATCTTAATTCTTTAAAAAACCCAACTTTGTACAACTCCCTCTCTAAGAACACCTTCCAACTTTCCAATCTCTTTCGACGTTCCTCTCGTTTCTCCTGTTAACATATAAACATGCTTGGCCTTAACATAAACAAACAAAAAATGTCTCGGAACCTCACATCAACAACGGTTGCTAGGGTGGCCTAAGAAACTGGGAGTTCTGTTTTAGACTGCGTGACTTTTTTCCTCTCTCATGCTCCAGGCTATACACAAGGGTCTCATCCGCCTTCGTATGGAGTACTGCTCTCAATCCTCTGGGGCTCTGGTTTTCAACGCCGGCTTGATAGGCAGTCAGAGGCCAAAAGGCTATACTATACTGCCCCTGTACTTTCTAGTTCACTGACCCTCTATCTTTGCGGCGCGATGTTGGTGCTTAATCTCTTTTATATTGGTACCGTAGCGGCAAATGCTCGAGGAACTTTTCCACTCGCGGTTACCACCACCTTTACGACGTCCACGAAGCACAAGAGGTGCTGTGTCGCACATGAGTTTTGTGTTGATATAAGTAACTCCAGACTAGTTCGCCTGCGGTGCTTCCTTCTTCCTGCCACCTCTGTTCTTGAATTCTCTTCCATCTTCTGTGTTCCTGCTGATTTAATTCCCTCACTTTAAAGCCTGCGTCTGTGCTCACGCTAATGGCGTTAATAAATATTTGAGACGTTCAACACCCCCTCCTGAATAGGGCTCTGCCGTGAACGGGTGTCAAGTGTAAATATATATATATACTATATATTATATATAATAAATATATATATTATTATATATTATATATATATATATAAAATAATATATAGTAATAATAATAATTAATAATATTATATAAATATATAGTATTAATATATATATATATATTATAATAGTATATATATATATTGATATAATAATATAATATATATTATAAATATCTATATATATATATATATATTTAAATAAACATAAATATATATTTATTATATATATTATATATATAAGAAATACAATATAATATATAATATATATATATAATAATATTATATATATATATATATATATAGTATTATATATTATAAATATATTATATATATATTATATAGTATATATTAAATACTACCTTTTTCAGAAACTCGCAAAATTTAACGCACTCACAGGTTAGGGGCGAAGGAAGGTAGAAAGGGTTGAAAGAATGCGAACACACTTTAATGGACAATGACAATAACATGGTGATACTCCCCAGAACTGTTGGTTGATAGAGTTGAAACCAAGTGTCAGCTAAAAGGTTTATCAAGTAGGTTCGGAGGTTGGCCCTGCAAACACACAATGTTCGTACGTACGGAGGCACGGCCGCGGGGGGGGGTGTTGTCTTCTCAATCCTTGTAATGACCCCCTCTTTGGCACAGATTGACTGCTGACATCGTCCTGCGTACTCTCGATGGAGTGGGCGAATGTCCTGACAGTGATTGATTCCATACGTCGTGCAGTGCCTGTCGCAGGTCCGGGAAAAGTCCGTGGATGTGGGTTGCTAGCTGTCGGATCCGACTCGTTTCAGGATACGCCACAAATGTCGATTGGGTGAAGCTGGACCAATATGCTGCTACCACCGCCGTAATTTGAACCGTCCAAGTATCGTTCACACAATTGGTCCCTTGGCTGTGTATTGCATTGTACATGCAATTAGGGATGGAAAGAGGTCACCGCATCGTAGGGGGCATATGGCACGAAATATAAGTCGTAGGAATGTCTGTAGATATACCTTACGGCTTCAAGAGTATCCCCACGAAGATGCTTCCACTCCGAGTGCCCCGATAAAAGATGCCTGCCCCCAGACCATAACGAGCCCACCTAAATGGTGGTACTTGCAGCAACATGCCATTGCGCAAACCTCTACCGTCGGTCGCGGTTGTCGTACAACACTCCTAAGCACGACCTGTCGAGCGACCAGAGACTTCTCTTGGAGTCTGTGCTTGGAATTTCCAGAAGTAAAGTCAATCTAAGATTTGCTGCATGGAAAATTGGACAATCAAACCATGCCAGATGGTTGACTTTGGCCATTAGATTAATGTATTTGTGGACCAGAGGCGTTTACCGTCCAGAACTACATGATAACCTTTACAAAGTCATCAAATTCATTGTAGAAGTCTATGCAGTAACTTGGTTTGAGATCAAAAGGGACAACAAGTTTCACAATCAGCAGCTCTACATTTTCAATATGATGAAGAGGATAAAGCAGCAGTCTACAGAAATTCAACATGTGGCTTTCAAGAATCTGAACCAGAGTGCTTTTGCCTTGCTGCCCGAAAAAATGTTGTACTCCATGCTGAAGTCTGATGACTTGGAAGTGAGATAAGTTTCTCTCAAAAAAAAATCTGTCCATCAGGTAAGCATTTTTCAAT
>JABUQX010057731.1:0-20745 GCA_015478945.1 Trachelipus rathkii
ATTTGTTTATTTTTGTTCCACTGTGGGGATTTATTTGACAAAGTTTATACCTTCACCTTTATAAGACCAGACGGTTACTAGAGTAATGGCTTCACCAAAGGTATAAAATTAGTTTACAGTTTTTTTATCGCATTTTTGTTTATACTTTTGTGCTCTATTGTATTAAATTAACTCAGCCTTCCGCCAATCGACCACCATCGTGGATTCTCATTAGCGATATCGAAAAGACGTCAAATTATTATATAAACGTTGTTCGTTGTAGTGTAAGGAAAAGCGTTATTAATTATTTATAATTCCTTTACGATCGATTGGCTCTTCAAACTCATTTATTTTAGTCATTTTTTTTAAACTCCAGTTCTGGTACCCAAAAAAGGTTTGGCTTTTCATTCCATAATATATTATATATGATACACATACTCATTATGTATTGTATATACATTTCGTACGCGCAATTAGAGAGAGAGATATTGTAAATACAAGATAATAAAAAATATTTTTTTTATATAATTATCGATACTTTATTTGAGATCGGCTTCATTTTCCCCAAATTCAAAAATATAGATACTAATGTGTATATAAAAATTACCACTTTAATTAATATCTTACATGAGTTATTCAGTACAGCATTTTTATTTATTTTTCTATCCTATAATTCTAAATAATTTAAATCTACTAATTATTAATTTGTGGTATGCGGCATGTGTTTGTACATACGATTCTGGTTTTTTTTAAAAGATAGCAGTTGGAGTTTTGGTAAAGTTTTGTTTTAAAGGGTCAAGACCATTGGTAAGTAACTACTGGCAGTAAAAAGTCTATATAGCCCCCACTGTGGTTGCAGTTTAATCCCACCTAGTTTTATGTCCAACAGGCAGAATAATTCCAAAAAGGGTTTATGTAATGGCACATGATGAGGCGGGTCTAAAGAGAAAAAGAAGGCTCTTACAAGAGCTATGTAGACTGGATTTCAAGATATTTAAATAGAAAAGCAAGGAAAATGGTAGAAGTGGTTCGCAACTGGCACCATGGTGAAGTCTATCATTAACAAACAGCTTTATATTTGCGAAACAAGTAACAGAGGACATCTCTCCGTCACCAGAATTGGAAATTACAGAGACAGCACAATCGGACAGCACGAAACGAGTATAGACCTATCTGAGAAAAGAGGAGAACAGAGGATCTGTTCGTCTGGAGGAATAAAGTTCTAAGGACTCCTCTTTCTGCACATATAAGTTTAAAAAGGTAATTAAACATAATATATATTATAGTATAGCAGATGAGCGTTATTTGTAATACCTTTTTATGGAAGCTCGTACATCTTGCCATTCACGGATATTACTGTACCAAGTATGCCTAAATTATCAATTGTCTAAATGCCAGTATATCATAAGTTTGTAATATTGACTATAAATTGTCCAACTCATGTACGGATGAGATATGAATACGACTTATGAGTTGAGATCTAAATTGATAACGTCTAAGAAGAAGAGAATATTGTTCAGATGAATGGTCCATCTTTCATATCCAGTACGCAAAACACATTAAAGGATATATATATTATAGCCATGCCAGGTCCTTGCGAACGTCAAACTCAGGGTTACTTTTTAATCTACTCTTGAGCATGCAGCAATTCACGCTCACTCTCTCTCCTCGGTCGTCTCGAAATCCCATCAGCGGTGACCCTTCGTCTCGACTCTCCTCATATAATTATATAATTATATAAGTATTATAATTATATTATATATATATCTATATATATATATTATAATATACACAGGACCTCATGTCAGGGTAATTAATTGCAAACAAGAACGAGATTTGATGGATAAATATGAACTACTTTATTGAATAGCATCTGTATGAAAGGATATAGGAAATCATCAAGAAATGTTGTATACACTATAGAACCATAGGGGCAATTATATATGAATATTTGAAGACCTGGTGTAAGACACTATAATATTAGTGAGTGCATTTTGGAAAGATTTGAAAGGTATTAGTGCTGCCTTTAATTTCAATATATCCCAGGATTACAATGTAATGGATGATGGTTGACATTAGTATAGGTATATATATGACCACCACTCTACAATAGGTCAACCGCACTGAGAGGAATTTATAATAATATATAAGTAGCTAGCTAATCAATCAATCATAGGATATTTGAGGTTGGTAAATCTCTTGGCTTTATTTAACAAAGTGGTATTAGGTGAGAATTGAAAGCATTTAGTGTATATAAGAAGAAATGACTCAAATACATATAAACACTCAAAGGCTTCACAAAGGCCGTTCAATGCTAAATTTAGTAGGGAGTAAGGTACTTCCCTCACACATATTTTTGCACCTTTACGATTTGCGATAGAGGTCTGGCGGGTTTTGACGGTAGCTTCTTATGTTTCACCTAGAAATGCATGGTAAGAAATTTTGTCTTCTAACTATGTTGTTTATATGGGACGTGTATAGTAAGCATATAAATTTTTGAGATAATGTTTTTCTCGCTCTTCCAGTTTTACACGCTCAATGGTGAAACTTGACTGCGTGTGGGGTGTGATTAGGACTGTATATTGATTTGATTTTTTTGGAGTCTCACAGAGATGGTGGGTCTCTTTATTAGATTCCAGTGAAGTCCATTAATCTGGTGTTGTTTCAATAATGAGATGGATATTTAATTGTGTATAATTGTAATATAGTATTGTAAAAAAAATAAACTCGGAAAAATGGAAAACAAAGGATCAACCGCAAGTTGATAATGGAAACGCAATTTTGAATAGACAATCGTTGCTATTGATTTTATCCACAACTTAGACATCTTTTGTCACTTTAAACTTCACCACGTCCGGGCTAGCCATCGGCGCCAATCCGATTTGGGGCATGAGGCTGCCGCCATTTTAATGGGAGTTAACAAGGCGTACTTAACAGGGGGTTATTCTATCATCTTTAGTTTAATTTGCACTATCTTTATATTCAGTAATAGGTCAATGAAGTAAGTGAAACATTGGTGCGGGTAAAAAAAAATACGAAAATTTTATCGTAACATTATAGAGATCTCACTGAGACTAAAAAAGAAGTTAGTTTTATATCACCAGCACCAAGTGAGTCAAGTTTCCGGTCGCGACGAGCGATAGAGATAAACCGACAGCGGAGCTGCATGAGTACGCCATGTATTAGAATTCAGAGTAAACAAGGACTCCAACAACATCTGCAGGGTAATTCAATATCACGACTACACTTTACCACAATTACAAGAGAAATTCCATCGAGGGAGTATTATAGGACTTATATAACACAGAGAGGAGTGGGACCCAGATTATCAAAATTTAATATTCAAGCAAAGAAACAAAATGGAGCATACTAGAGGTATTACCCAGTACTGCAGTCACATTATGCAAGCAAAAGGGGTTTACACTATGAGGTGATGTTGGACTAAGACCTACAGTGTAACTGATTTGTGGCAAAATACGAGGTCATCACTGTATTGAGGATTGCAGTCATTATGAAGCAAAAGATCGTATTTGTATTGTAGGTATGGTAAGAGAGTGGAATTATATTCATCTTGAGTAGGCTGTATAAGATGTTGCTACCAATGGTAGGGATTGTCAAGACTGCTGCTAACTCGCAATGTTTAGTATTTTGTCCGGTTACTTGTAGCAGAAGAACATTGTATAGGTAATGGATTATAGCCTATCATCTTAATCGAGGTCCGGAGAAATATGGGGAGACTCTGGCTATGAAGACCATGTCAGAGCCAACAACAGTTAGGGAAATAAAACAAGCTATAAGTAATATAATGAACTCGGCTGAAGATGATCCTGGAAGGTCTCAGGAAAGTCTTCCAAGTAAATATCCAAGACCCGTACCTTTTGACTACAATTGTTAAATAACGACTAGTGAAAGAAGACCTCAATTCTTTCGGAATCCCAGGATAGAAAGGAAAAAACAGCAAGGTGAACGTATCACGTCCAATACATTAACTATATTATATATTATTAGATTTGTCAATATCAGAACAGGCATGGAAGGAAGGCAGGGATGAAGGAAGGAATGAAGGTAAAACTTTTTTCAGTTACATTATACATTTTTAGCCTAGTTTTAATTGTTAATTATTGCTTTTAGCTTCTAAATTAAGATACTTGAATATTCTGCATTTGTTATTGTAATTTTATTGCGCAATTGTTAGTGTCTCTTGTTAGATATTAATATTTACACTTCAGGCTTGATATTGTATTATCTTTAGTTGTTGTTCTTCCTCTAATTTAAGAGCTTATAATTAATTTCGGGGATAGTAATACAACGAGATAGGGAATGTTTATTAGGTCTTACCTAGTCTCATGGGACGGTAATAATAGCTTTGAGGTTGTCATACAAATGTATTATATAGTCTGAGATGCCGGGGTTCTGTATCGTCGGTAGGTAACCGGTAGAGAACCAGAGAGGCTTAACATCGAGGTACGATTAGGGTTATGAGGCAAAGGGTGTGGAGAGAATTGAATATATATATTCGACAGACAAGGCATGTGCACACAGTGGGATCGATACTAGGAGGTTTTGCTAGAGTAATCCAGAATTAGGAGAGGGCAGTGTAGGATGTTTGTAATGTAGCGCGGAAAATTCTGTGAATTCATGGAAGTGTGTGTACGAAAGCCGGTTGACTGATAGGGAGGCATGAATACCCGAATGCGAAGAGAGCGATAGATATGAGTGTAGGCAAGACGATTAGTAATGTGGAACGTCTCAGTTAGATGGTAATACGAGGAACTCGGCGATAATGCCATGAGAGTGGTAAAACAGTAGGAGTAGAAATAGAGAGAAAGTGGAAGATGTGTCCTTCTACTTTGAAATGGGTTTGGCAAGGGCCGGAAAGGTTGTTTGGTGGTGAGGTACGCGGGTTAGGCCGGGATTTGTAAACAAAGTAACAAATTATAGTATAAAGGGTTTGCAGTAGCCGGCTGGTCGGCGTAAGGTAACTGAAGTTTTGTACTGAAGGCGATAGAGCCATGTGAACTTATGGTAGATTTATATAGAATGTTATGGGGAAGGAGTTGGCATATGAGGTGGATCAAAGAGTTGTTAACATAGGAAAGGGACTACAAAATATTTATGAGGAAGCAAGTATTGTAGAGGAGTAGGAAAATAGAAAGAGAGCTCACGAATAGGAATTAAGATTATATATTGGAATATGGGCCAGGGAATCTCAAATTTAGGGAGAGCGTTTGTGCGCACATTTACGTAAATGAATAAAAGGGTATCTAAATGAGGAAAGTACACTCTCTGTGCGGGAGGTGGTACACAGTGTGAGAATTATAATGTGTGGTGAATGCTTTGTTTGGTTCGACCTCTGATAGCAAGGCAAAATTGACAACACAGAAAAGAATCAAGATGAAAGAGAGGTAGTTCAGCGACTATTAGAGTATAGCCGTGTGGCTGATACTCGAAGAAGTATGGAGAACTCGAGATTGATGGGGCTGTTTAAGCTCAGTATGATTAAGTCAAATTAGGAGAGAGATGAGAATACCGTCGCTCATGAGGATTCTCTCGTGCAATGGTGCGCATGTCAGTATTTAACGATCTAAGATGGAGTACCCCATTCTACCGAGAAATAAGAGGCAGAAGTTATGGTAGAAAGTGGATATGGAAGAGAGGAGGGAGGAGCGAGTCAGGTTGTCACAGGTTAGAGACAAAAAATGGACTCTGTTAGTGCGAGCAATCCCCGAGTGGATGCCCAGGAGAGTGAGACGAAAGAGGACTGGCGTATGAGTTCAGATTTGTGTCAGATATTGATGTGTATCAGTAGCATGATTATATTTAAAGGATCTAATAAAAAGAGGGATGGATAGCTACGGCAAAGGCCGGAGAAGATCGTGATTTGAGCATCGCAGGTTGGGTTGTGTAATATACGGAAGGGGAGAGAGATATTTGTTAAACACCGGACCATTATGTAGAAGTTTATGACTTACAAGGTTATAGTCTACGCGAGTGGAAGGGGAAATATCGCAGGCATGTATAGGAGAAAGGCTGCATATGGTTTTAGAGAAGTTGGATGTTGCAAAAAGACATGGGATAGACACATTCTCTGTGAAGCGTTTTATATTTAACGCGATTATGTTCTCAAGTAACTGTAGAGGAAGAGATAATCTTGTTAGTCGGGATGGGAGCCTTGAGAGTTTGGGATAAGTTATGAAATGAGAATGGGAGGCCGTCGGGCCACCTCTTACACCACAATCCGTTGGATTGGAGTGAAGAAGGTGCTCTAGGCACATAATTTCCCTTTGGAGCAGAAAGTTGCGCCAGTTGAGAGAGGGTTTTTGTTGGCGCACATGTGGACTGTATGCTTATGCAAGTTGATACCCATTTGAAAAACATCTAGAAGTCCTCGAAAAAGTTTGTGCCTGCATCTGTTATGAAAGCATAGGATTAAAATGCAACATAGGCCTATCGATATTGAAGAGACAGTTATTCTTACCTTAATAGAGAGGAGAGAACACAATGGATCACTACGGCACACATTAAGGGGTTCCGCACAGGAATGGGTCATGTGTTCACGGCTGATGCTGAGAAATGTATAGACAAAGACAATTCACATGAGCAGTGTATCTGGTTCACAACTACGTTTCCGTAAGGGGTTGAAGGGGCAGTAGTTGTTTCTGGAATTGGGTGGTGGAGATCAAGCTTCTCTGATTCAGAGTCTGCCGGAACAGAAGTCGACATCTGTAGCAGGCAGATTTAGAGTATTAGATCACTTTAAGGCACGTCTGTAAATGTATTGAATTACTAATTGAGTGCCTAGAAGGGGAGTCCTTGAGAAAATGCGATATTCGGAATATATGTTCAGGAGAGCTTGTACGAGCGCCTGCTAATAACAACAACAGGATTGATACTTGAATACACCCCGACAAATAGAAAGATGGATTGTGGAGGTCAGGTTAAAGGAATGCCGAAGAGGAATGTGACTTGCGCAGACACATAGGAAGAGAAGACGTATAACAGGGTAGTCGTAGACGTGTCTGTATTCCGGATCGAGGTACAGTGGTATATCTAGTGAAGGCTGCTACCCCAGTTTATTGTGTCATAGAAACCTGCCGCATGCCTCTAGATTATCGGAAAGTAGCAGGAGCGTGACTTTGCCGCCACAGTGCGAATCATGATTGTCGGGCACGACGCCAACATATTCGTGAAACCTCTTTGAGGTAGTGTCTTATTATTCTCCACGATCCTTCTCTAGACCATGCGGATACTAGTGTCACCTCAATCACTGAAGAAAGTATGATAAGCAGCGTTGACGAAGTAAGGGAAGGGGGCGAGGCGGTGAGAATTTGCTCTTCGAGAGACCTTCGGTCATCGTGTTTTATGGAACTTCAAACGCTTTGTGCTGTTCTCATGGGTTATGTCTCGTGACATACCTCACCAACAACTACTTGGGCGTAAATGTAGGAAGATTGATTATCTATATCTACATAGTAATGCCATTGAGATTAAGATAAACTGCTCGGTATATATATGATCGTAATAATTACCCGCAATCATATACTTAGAGAAGAAATAAATGACATATATTCCGATTACGAGTTGAAGATATACTCCCATGGGAACGTATGGTAAAATACATTAAGTAGCTGACTTACGCATTTGTATACCTAATCTACCTAGTCTCGACATCAAATGTAGGTGGTGAGATAGTATACCTATGGTAATGTGAAGTATCGAAGTAAAAATTCCTTTCTAAATAACCTATCCCTGGAGGTTTTCTGAAGTAAAAGATTTACCATTACGTAGGGGGAGTGATTAGTCACTGCTTTTATACAATGAATATGTATACGGTAGTGTTATTGTATGTGGTCTCTGAACTCAATCTTAATTTATTAATAAGATTAAGACAGGAGATGTCCAAGAGATTGCATCTAGACAATTATACTAATCAAATATATACATAGGTTTACTCACATACGATGAATAGATGACAGGTACAAAATTAAACACGGGAATGATTTGTATAGGGTCGTTAACTATTAATCTAAAAATAGTTAAATAATATTCTTTAGGACTAGTGAATATCATGTATATCTAATCCTCATCTAACTACACATTAGCAATATACTTGCGATTAACTAAATAGGTTACTAGGGTGTATATGATTATCCACCAATTCTAAACAACATTTAGATGTCTACTGGATAAACTTACAAAAGCACTTCGGTATATCGTTGGTTGTGCAAAAGCTGAAATCAGCAGAAAGATATTTGTCATCTCGTTGTCTAGGGGTCAGGGTGAGTTCACGAGAGATCCTGCAAACTAACCCTGCCCTTTGTACAGACCACTAGAGGGAATAATATTATAATATATACATCTCGTACGCCGAATATGTGAATTTACTGGCACGGGTATTGAGAGAAGAGTAAACAGCGAGCATGTTTCATTGTTAAATGTCAAATATTGGGATTTCCATGGAGTGGTGGCTGATTAAGATGAGTCCCATGGAGGAGGATACAAGTAGGTTTCCCTTATGTGGTTTCAATGACGATTAGTAGGAGGATCGTAATCGAGGGGGAGGGTATAGGCGGTCGCACAGAAAAATCAAACAATCCCTTAAAAACAGTTACAGTGTAGGGGAAGGTAGTAATAAACAGTATATTCCCGGGGATCCCCGAAATTACACCCATTATCGTCATGGATTCAGAGGATATAGTGGGATTCCTTTAGACGATTGAACATGAGAATATTTCTAGTGCTTGCAAACATACCAGAATCGACAACGTTGCAGAAGTGACGTAGTAACGCCGCTTAAACAGACGGCATAGATACGGGGAAGATCTTGCCAGGTAATAGGGAACTATAAAAAAACCCTTTCGCGCGTAACGGAGAGTATGATATATTTATTTAAGAATCGATCGTTTTATCCATAGTAGAAGAATCAACGTGCGATGCTGGGGTATATTCTAAGTGTACTCTCTCACTTCGCTCGCCAGTAGGCTAAATATGGTATTAAAATATAGCGGGCACATGATTCAGCGGCACTCGGATGTTGCTCACATCGTGGGGCATAAACCTTAAAAATTGCCTCATTTGCTCATAACTTGTTATATGGCAAATCAAAAATTACTCTATCTGTTCCGATATTACAACAACGTTTACAATATGTCAGGCGTTAAGATCTCTAAATCATACCTGTAGTGTCGCCACTACAACTAAAAAAGTAACTTCAGACCATTTGAAATGGTACGATGTGAGCTTAATTCATTCCTCTGTGTTCCACCAAGGAAATAATTACGTCCCTTGTAATGGTGAATATCATTTTACACCCAAATGGGTAGCTGCTATTGCCCATTAAGAATAAGAGTTTATACAATGTAACACGAAAGCAGTTACAACATCGTATATTTGCCATTCCTTCCAAAGCTACCAGAGCGCCTGTTAACCGATATAATGGAAGAGAGTTCCTAGGGCCAGAATTTGAGGAATTCCTTAAGATACAACAAATTAAACACGTGTTAACCACGCCATATACACCATCATCTAACGGAGCTGTAGAGCGAGTAAACCGCACCCTCAGTCAGTATTTGAGGATGTCTATTAAAAAGTCTAATAAATGGGATGAGGAATTGTCGCAAGTTTTGCTGGTGTACAATCATACCACTCATTCAGAGACCCATATCACGCCCTGTGAAAACATATTAAAAAGAGCGCACGAATTGCACACTGGATTGCCTTTGCCCAGTGAGGAGGAGTGTGGAAGGATTTGTCATGATAGGTTCGTCCCTTATGAAATGCATCAAATGGTAGGATTGAAAGCTCATGTTACCTGAAATTTGAACACAGAATAAATTCCATCTGAGATATAGAGGACCTTCTGAGATAATTACAGCGTAAATGGATAACCGTGTACTTTAATGTAATAAAATTCTCATTGGGGAACGGAAAACGTATAAAGCACATCAAATAAACAGTTGCGTGTTTTGGAAATGCTCCTGATTATTTGGTTGAAAACGATCCTGTGTTTTCAGAGGTATTGCCCATGTAATGAGGAAAGAAGAAAGAGGTCGAAGGAGGTAATAGATGTAGGTTATAACCGGCTGGGAGTAGAGATGCCCTTGGCAAGAAGTAGGAGTGAATGAGGAGAATAATTGAAGATTTGAGGAATGAATGATGATGAGGCTTTGTTTGAGTTTTCACCATAATGCAGGTGAAAAAATTGAAAACGGAATTAAAGAAAAATTTGATAGGACTAGTACAGAAGCAGAAAGGAGATAATTTGAGCATATAAAGCATGTGTGGGAACAATCATTGGAGAAATCACTTTATTTGGATGTGGAGGAGATTTTATGAAGAATGGAGGTATCTAATTAATATAAGAAGAGAACGAGCTTAATGAATACTTATTGTGGGACACCTCAGACTTGATAGATGAAGCGTACTCTCGCTGGGAGTCAACACAAGCTCCCCCTGTGGGTTTAAGGGATTCTCTTCCCACAGATAAAACGTTTGAAAACCGTGTGCAAGTCTATTCGACGCCTGTGATCGGCTTGCCGATTACAGAAGCAGAAGAACAAATTCTTGAAAGTGAGTTATCCTTTGAGGGGTTTGAGGTTGAAGAGAATCCGGTGAGAGATACCATAAAAGAAAATCGACCGTATACGCGATCGCGAGGGACTTGTCAGGAGTTGCCAATTGTGTTCCCTTATTTAATAGAGCGTCAGCGGAAATAAATGGTTGACAAGTAATATGACAAAGGTAAAAAAAGCTAGAAAAGAAAAGTTAGTAGTTGAGAAAAAAAAACGTAATTAAATTTTTCAATGAGATATGACAAAAGTAAGAAAGTGGGAAAAGAAAAGTTGGTAGTTGAAAGAGAAAAAAAAAAAAAAAAAAAAAAAAAAAAAAATAAAAATAAAAAAAAAAAACAAAATGATTTAAAATATTAAATCAAAATAAGGCAAAAATTTTAAAATAAGTAATTTTTTGGGGGGGGCCCGTTAACAAGTAACACGCAAGTAAATAAATTAACGTAATAAATTTAATGAAAGTTATAACATTCATAGTATAATATTATTAATTTTGGTTTTTTGTTTTCTTCTTTTCAGATCCTGGTAATCGGACACTCGTGGGTGAGGGATATGGAGGAGGCTTTTACCCCTGAGTTGTTGCCGGGGACCACCGTGGTATTCAAATCGTATCCGGGGGCGAATCTGGAATATTTGCATCGGCATATTCAATATTTTCTGAAACATCAGTATATGCATATGTTGGTTTTTGTGATAATTCCGGAGGCCTACCCGCGAGTCCGGCTGCCTAATCCACCAGGGGTAACCGGGTATCATATGGTGAACACTGGCAATCTCCAGTTTTCCATTACCGATTTTGCTCAGAGGTTCTCCAAATTTTCTGAAAGATGCGCGGAGCTCAATCCAAATATGAGGGTAACATTGGCCATTCCCCCTTTTATAGATCTGGTAGAGTATAATAGGATACGCGTGGCTGATCTTCCCCCCGGAATCCAGGAATACTATTATACGGCCCCAGAGTTCACTGACCAGATTTTGCACATGCAGGCCAGACGGCTGCATTTGCACATACGAAAGCTAAGGACGGCTGAGATTCAGTGGCACAACAAGGCCTCTTATCCGGTCATATATGCTGCCTCTGACTTGGGTGATGAGCAGAAGGAGAATATCAGAAGGTTTTTAAATTCGGAAGTGTACACGCTTGGAGATCAGGGCTTCTTACGAGACGGGCTCCATCCATCCAGGGCCCTTTGTAGACAATATTTCCGTAAGTTGAGAGGGGCTGAAGTATTTATGGATAGTCCCCGAAACCAGGCTCCCACCAGAGATAGTGGCTTCCCGAGAAAATGCTAGAGGATTGCGAAGAAGTAGAAGTACAGTAGAAGTAGAAGAAGTAGGGAGTGTTCCCATAGAAGTAGAGGTAGTTAGTGCCCCAGTAGACGTAGAAGAAGTAGTTAGTGCTCAAGTAGAGGTAGCGGAAGTGGAAGAAGTAGAGGTAGAGGAAGTGGAAGAAGTAGAAGAGGTGGTAGAAGAAGTAGAAGTAGTGAGAGAAGTTGTAGGGGCTGAGATGACTGAACAACCAGCGGTATTGGGGGCTCAGTCTTTGGGGAGTCCATTGCATGCATCAGTGAACCCACCATCCAATCCTGATGTTCGGTGAGAGGAAACCACCGTGGAGTCCGAACGTCGAACATGCAGCTATTCCCCAATAACATTCGGGGACATAGATCTGGGTATGGTAGATACTGCCCCGGCCATAGTAACAACACAGCCAAGGCGTAGTAGGTCCGTGCGGAGGAGAGATAGATCGGCACCATATCAGAGGCAGGAACTGGTGCCGGGTACATCAGCGGAATTGCCAATTCCAAGTATTGTCCCCACAGTGGAAAGTTTGCCGTCACAGCCTGATTGGGATGGATTCTTTCAGAGATATATACAAAATATGCAGGGGTATTTAATGGCTTTTGGGCAGGAAATGACTTTGGAGGAGATCAAAGAGCGTGTTCGCCAAATGTGCGACCAGTAGAAGAGGGGGGATTATTGATTGTTTTTAATGAAAGTTACTTTTGTTTTTCAAATTTTGTTAAAGAAAAAGAATAATTTTGTTTGGATTTTATACTCACTAAAGAAAAGAGTAGAAAAAGAAAGAAGTTTCTTTGATTGAAAGGTATGACTAGGAGAGGAGGTATTGGAAAGATACCTCAAGAAAAGGGAAAAAGAAAAGTATATTTTTGTTTCATTTTGGATGTGGTACATTTTGTTTTATATTTTGATGCGTCAATACCAGAATTGACGGGTGGGGAGGAATGAGATGGAAGTAATCATCCTTCTTATTTCTCTCCTTCCCACAGAACTAGATTTTTGATTATATCATCTGAAGGAGGTGTTTCTTCCAAAAAGTTTGAAGATTAGTAATTTGCAAGGTTCTCAGCATATTTTTTGACTTGTTTCGAGAGTAATTGACCTCGACAATAAAAGAACATCCAAAGGCTCAAAAGAACGACGAAAGAACGACAAGCCGTTCCACCCTTATAAAAGGGTAATTTGCAAATTATATTTTATTAATTGATTGATTTAGACCAGGTACATTTTTGCTAAAATAAAGAAACAACTGAATAGAGAAGTGGTGGTTTATGATGTGATAAAGAAGTAAATAAAGATTTGTTAAAGGAACTGTGGAAGCCTGAGAAATTGATACTAATTCTTGTTTCTGCTTCAGGTTCCAAGTCGGAGAGCAAATCAGATTGTGGGGAATCATATCAACCTAAAGAAGATCGTCGTGTTGATTTGTTTATTTTGTTCCACTGTGGGGATTTATTTGACAAAGTTTATACCTTCACCTTTATAAGACCAGACGGTTACTAGAGTAATGGCTTCACCAAAGGTATAAAATTAGTTTACAGTTTTTTTATTGCATTTTTGTTTATACTTTTGTTCTCTATTGTATTAAATTAACTCGGCCTTCCGCCAATCGACCACCATCGTGGATTCTCATTAGCAAGTATACGAAAAGATTTCAATTATTATCATAAACGATTGTTTCGTTGTAGTGTAAGGAAAAGCGATATCAATTATTTGGAGACTTTATCGTTATCTCCTATTCCTTTATCTTAGTATTATATTATTTTCATCATTTTTTATCAATATTATTAATACTTATTATTATTTTTGTTTCATTCCATAATTATTAGTAGAGAGTACCACTACTCATTATGTATATATACATTTCGTACATGCGGCAATTAGAGAGAGGAGATATGTAAATACCAGATAAAAAAATATTTTTTTAATAATTTAATCGATACCTATATTTTGACACTTCCATTTTTCAAAAATTTACAAAAATATAATATATGTTAATTACCATTATACACATATTAATAGTACATAAATAATTAAATACAAACTATTTTTATTATTTTTCTTACTATAACAGGATTAATTAAAGTTCATATATATATTTTATTAATCCATGTGTTAAAGATTCTGGTTTTTTTTAAAGATAGCAGTTGGAGTTTTGGTAAAGTTTTGTGTTAAAGGGTCAAGACCATTGGTAAGTAACTACTGGCAGTAAAAGTCTATATAGCCCCACTGTGGTTGCAGTTTAATCCCACCTAGTTTTATGTCCAACAGGCAGAATAATTCCAAAAAGAAAAGAAGGTTACATAACTGGATTTCAATTTAAAAAGAAAAGCAAGAAAAGTTGAGTTTCCACTGCACGTACAACAACTCTGTTATTGGAAGAACTCTCGTCACAAATTTTCGGAACAACTGGAAGAGAACAAGAGCCTTCTGGAGAAGAAAGGATTTTCTTGGTGTCATAAGGAACTCCTTTCTCTCATAAAGTTAAAAGGTAAATATATATATATATATATATATATATATATATATATATTATATATATATATATATAAATATAATATAATATACTATATATATATATATATAATATATAATATATATATATAATATATATATACCGTAATATATATATATTTATATATATATAATATATAATGGTAATACTGTAGACAACGACCCCACACATTTTGAGACCAAAAAATTTTCTAAGTCAAAAAAATTTCTAAGTTCAAAAAGTTAAGTTAGGTTTTTAAAAAAAATTGATTGTTATGCAGCTTCTGGAATAATTCCAGAAGCTTGCCACTAAAGAATTTTCTTAAAAAAGCTTAATTTAACTTAACTTTTCTGAACTATAAAAATTTTTTTGAACATAGAATTATTTTTGGGTCTCAAGAATGTCGGGTTCGCTGTTACAGTATTACCATTAGTAATATACCGTATATAGTATATATTATATATATATATATATAATATATATATAATATATATATATATATTATATATATATCATAATATATATATATATATATATATATATATATATATATATGGTAAAGATATAGCACAGGACTCCACATATTTTTCTGAAAAAATTTTCTCTAAGTTCAAAAAAATTTCTAAGTAATTATTTACATTAAGAGCCCTTACTCTGATTTTAAAATTGTTTAGTGGGCAAGCTTACTGGCATTAATTCAGAAGCTTGCCACAAAAGAATTTTCTTAAAAAAATTAACTTAATTTTTCTGAACTTTGAAATTTTTTTGAACTTGAAAATTTTTTCAGAAAATATATATATATATTAGGGATGTACCGATAGTATCGGTATCGGTAGTATCGGACATTTTTTGCTGGGTTATCTAATTGGTAATATGGCGTACTGCGCCGATTACTCTTACTTTTTGGGTGAAAAATTATGAGAAACTTTTAGATTCCCAATAATAAATCTAGTTTCAATATACATAGCTAGTACTTGGTTATGTTTTTTTTTCCTCGATCATTTTAACTTATATATTTAGCGTTTCTCCAACTTGGGTTTTAGCGTAACATTTACCTATTTGGATAGCTATTATTATAATTTATAATGATTAGCTTCCACTTTTAGTTGTCAATAGTATTTTTTTCACTTTTTATGTACGCAATTTCGTGAGTGTGCGAGTGTTTTTAAACTATCTAGATTATTCATATTTTATATATTTACTGTAAATAGGTTCTTACGTAAATTCAGGTTTTTATTTAGGTTTTAGCGTATAGATGAATTAATTTTGGCCTCATTTCCTTTGTTTTTGTGTTGTTTCTGTCTTTTTTTTTCCTTTTTCTTTTTTTGTTATGATTGTGGAATGAAAGGTGAGTGAATGAAGATTTTGCATATGCGAGCTTTCTATGACTTTACCAACATCATGGCTTGCCATATAACTTGTCACGTGGAATACCACCTCCCTAACTCTAACCCTAATTTTTTGCTCTTGTCTGGACCCAGATGGCTAGATTCATTCCTTTAACTCGTGATAATATTCAACTATTAACTTATATTTATAATTCCGTTGAGGTGGAAGGTATTTGTGCCTATGTTAAACAAAAACACTTCTATAACACGTCTCGAGAATCTCGATCTCCTAACTTCGATGTTCTGTGGTTAAAATCTTTCTTCCTTCTATACATAATCTTGGTTCTGCTACTTTCTCCTAACAGAACAGATTTCTATGCCATTTTTGATTACCTTACTATTCTCACGAAACTGGTCATATCTTCTCATCCATACTGAGGTCCTCTTATTTAAGGAATTTCAATGTACCCACACTGAATGGTGGGTTCCTTCTCATACTGAGTTTAGGTGGAGAAGCCGAACATTCAGTATTCTCAACCAGTGGCGAGCTCGTGTAAAACCTTGGCGTGGAGGGCTGGCAGGTATATATATAATATATAAATTATATATTATATATATATATATAATTATTATATATATATATATATATATTAGATATATTATATATATATATATTATAATATATTATTATATATATTTTTATATATAGATATATATATATATATATATATATTATATTATATATATTAGTATATTATATAATATATATAATATATAATGTATTATTATCATATATATATATTATTTAATAGTATAATATATATATTTATTATAAATAAATTAATATTAGATAGGACGAGATGGAAAAATTTGAGTGATGAATACTGTGAGTGGTTAAATTACAAGTTTTTATTTTTAATATCGATTGATGCATGTTCGAACACGATTCTGTAATTAAAAAACACATTACATTGAAACTCTTGAGATTGGAACACTGATGGAGAGAGAAAATCGATTACTTTTTCTTAAAATATCATATCTGAAAGGAATTCAATTAGGATGTACCCTCATACGACTATTACTTAATTTATATTTTGTGTAAATGTGTGCATAAATTATAGGAACTTTTTTTTAAATTATCGCTGCATGCTTTCGAACACATTCTGTAATGCAAAAGCCTAAAAAAAAGTAACTCAGAGGCGTGAGATACGAACGGTGTCAGTTTCTCTGCTTATCTATGAATTGGGCCTCTCTCTCTCTCTCTCTCTCTCTCTCTCAATAGCTTCTGTTTTTTAAGCAGAGAAAGAGAGAGTACTCTCCTCTCTCTCTCTCTATATATAGTTATATATATATAATATATATATATTTAGTATAATATATATATATTATATATATATATATATTATATACTATATATTATTATATATATCTATATATATATATATATATATATATATATATATATATATATAACAACACCAGTAATTATTTCGATTGGTTCTGATATATATATTAATAGAGATATAATATAGATATTGAAGATATATATATAAACATCATAATATTTAATATGATATATAGTAATACTAGTATAGATAGTAAGAGATGAGATTATAGTAGGTGGGATAATATATGCATATAATGATATATATATATATGAGATCTTACCGCCTGAGAGAGTGAGACGACCCGACGATGGAGCGAACTTGAGAGAGGGATTCACGAGAGAGAGGAGAGAGACCGGAGAGAGAGTATGTGGTGACACGACGACGAGAAGATCGACGCAATAGGGAGAAGAGAAGGGAGAGATCGTAGCCCTTCTTTGAACGGTTTCCAGGAGCAAAAATTAGAAATAAAACTTTATATCACCTTACACATGTTAAGACAAAATTTGTAAACAATACGAACGCATTCTTATAAGAAAATATTTTGAGAGGGAGCTGCACAGAGAATTTGACGAAAGAATTAAGATAGAGAAGAGAAGCACAGAGACAAGATGACACGAATGCAATCATCATCGAGAATCACGTTAAGATATAAAAGAGTGTATTATTATTTTTTTATTCTGGATAAATAATAACTTGTAATTTCAGTAGATGTGACAATTAAAGGTGATTTACAACACGAAAAAAAACAAAAAAAAAACATCCAATCTCTCTGATAGACCTAGATGGATAAGGACTAGATTTTTGATGTTGAGGATCTTTGATGGAGATGAGATCTGGGGAGTGAAGATGTCAGAAGAGAATTAAGGACAAACTGCAACTCCTCAAGTCTTGAAAGTTGCAATTTTACAATTGAAACAAATCTGGTAGTTGCCATTAAAAATTCAAAAGCCCAAACTGGCAACTATGCTAAAAACATCTATAGGGAATTTGGTATTCTTTTTCTTGTTAAGTTGCTGTATTTGTCTTAAATAATAAAGTTGGTCTTTTTTGAGCTGGAATATTAGGAGCCCCAATTTTATAGTATTGGATATATTGAAAAAAATATCGTACAATAAAAATTGCTGTTGCAAAAAAGCATTCTTTCTTATTTTCTTTGGTAATTACGTATTTTTTTATAAATTAAATTGTTTTTAAAAATATTTCTTGTTCACTTTTATTTGAAAAAATTTTATATTTCCATCAAACATCCTATTGCCTGGCCATTTTTTAATTTGGGGGGCAGCAGCCCCGGAGCCCATATAGACGAGCCGCCACTGTTCTCAACGATCTGAAGCAACTAATTAAAGAACCTATACACATTCCGGATCGTCCCAACACATTTCTTGAACACACTTGACCGTTATGTTTACCACTAGTCCTTCTCTCTATAATACACCACCTTCGCTCCTTTGTGAAATCTGACCACAACCTTATAAGATATCTCCGTAATTTTATACGATTTCTCTTCCAACAAGCTGCCTATGCGTTTTTTCTGGCACTTTTAATCGGGCTGATTGGGGCATTGCGGTGCTTCTCCTCTAACTCTAATTAGAGTCACTGCTTTGACCTCCTTCACTATGAAACTTCGTTGCAGAGGGACTCTTCGACGAGCAAAGCGTACTTCAATAATCGAACAGTTGCGCTGGACCCTTGGTTCAGCTACTGACAAATCTGTTTCTGGAACTGCCACAAACATCTCTAACAACTTCTGTAATTCATCCTTTCCTCCGTGTATTCGCTTCGTGATTGGTTTCGTTGCTAATACTCTTAACTGAAAAGGCAACTCTTTTCCTCCTCCCCGCCATTTTCCTCTAAATCAACCCTGGATTGATTCTTTCATTTCATCTTCTTCCCTCCTTCTGCCTCTCAGGTGTCCTATGCCGTTTACGCTGTCGGATTACATTTTGTTCGCGGTGCATGGAGTCTAATGAAATCTATGAAACGTTAGGAGGCGAGTGGCGCGAGATGGCCATATCCTCCCCGATTTGAGGGAGTTGTGCTTCCGAGCTGACCCCGCCCCTCGTTCACTATATTCTCTATGTGCCTCAGTACTAGCACTTTCCCTCAGTGTTGAAGCGCGCATATGTCCAACAAATCCGAAAAAAGGAAGCGCTCTGATCTTCCTGAACTATCGCCTATAGCCTTAACTTGATTTCTATCTAACGATCTTTGAAACCCTTCTAACTCTCACGTTTCTTAGGGGGAGAATTCTCGATTTCTCTCTTCAATCGCAGTACGGCTTTCAGTTCTCGAGGTCTACTGACGAAATACTTTCCTATTTAACAGATTTAGATATACTTCCTTAGACACTACAGGGAGACTTGCATGGTGGCGCTTTAAAGAATATCAAGAGCATATTGGACCGGCGTTATTTCACGCATCACTTGCTCTCCAAGCTGCCCCCTCACTTTGAGTTTCTTTCTTCTCTTGCTTACTATGTCTAGCTTTCTTTCAATTCGCTCAATATCGCTGTTGTTGATGGGGGTGACTTCTTTCTTTTGTCTGATCGAATAGTGGTGTGTTCTTGTCAGGCGTTCTGTATATCTCCATACTTTTATTCGTTGCTTTTATTACATGACCTCTCACCTGCAGATCTAACTCTATCCACTCATATGGCCAATTACTCGAGTCCTCATTTTTCGAACCTGTTTAAAATATATTCCTTTTTGTGCTTCGGATCGTGTTTCGTATTAATCTATAGGTTTTTGTTTCTGTAGGATCTGGATAGAATTTCCGGGGAGTGGCAGGTCGTCACACCTTTTTGAAATGGATCTTTAAAACTCAACTACAAATTAGGAGCGGCCGGATATCCGGAACTATCCGGTATGGGCCAAGGATTTTTTACTATCCGGTAATCCGGGCGGATATCGAATGTTAGATCCGGCCGGGAATAACCGCGATAATTACGATTCCCTAAGTAGCGTTCTTCCTCCGATTTAGGGGAAAAATTTATTGCCAAATAAATCTAAAAGATGAAAAGATGAAAGATAGATAGATAGAGAGAGAGAGATAAGGTAATTATTTACGAATATAGAAGATATAGAGAGAGAGATATATAATATATATTATTATATATATATATATCAACAGCATATCATATGAGTATAGTATAGGGAAATTAATCATTACTCTAGTTTATATAGATATCTGTAGACGTACAATGAAAGATTTATTAATTATATAGTATTATACTCATTCACGTATTCTGATAATAGTAGTATATAGTGATAATATATAGTAGGTTAATATTAATAGTATATATAATATTTACTTGTTTAGGAATTCGATGCTTGAGGAGAGAGAGCAGCGACGCTGGAGGGTTACCAATGTTATATATTTAGAGGTTCATCGTTTATGTGGACATGTACAATATTAATTTATGCTGAAATTTCGGTAGATGACCACGTTTCATAGATTAATGGATAAGAAAATATGAGAGTATATTACAATATTTTAATAATATTAAAAATCATTAATAATATATGTTTTAATTATTGATACTTTATAAATGGAATTAAGAGCTACCAAGACACATGATTAAATGCAGATTTTTTTACCCACCCACAATTAGTATTCTCCGTTAAGTATGTGTAAATTACGTAAATGAAGTAATTACACTGCTATATGTTTAACAGTGTTGTAAGGCA
>JABUQX010057732.1:12500-27500 GCA_015478945.1 Trachelipus rathkii
AGGGGTACAGCGAAGTGAAATCTAAGTAATAAATTTTGTTAGCACCGTCTGTGGGAGGGAAGTAATATACAAATGGCTCCGTACGACCTCCGTACAGAGCATCACCAATAATAAGTCTATGATTGGCGACATCGTTACCTATTCTATTGACATAGGGTTTCAGAAGTTCCTCTTCTTCTTCTTCTTCAGGGTCAGCGTGAAGTATTCTTACCGTGCACTCATCTTTCATTTTTTTCCATTCGCATTCCCATACCCTCACAACTTCAAACCCGGCTCTTCTGTATGATTCTTCTTGTAGCATAGTCATTCTATACCTGTCCAGACTGGAGACACCTCTATGTTCTAGTTTACCGTCAGCACAACTCTGATGCCCATGCCAGATACATCCATGGAACAAGTACACTATGCGTTTCTTTTCCACTGGTCTAGCACCGGGTGCAGATGCAGCCTCATCCATTTCCCTCCACCTCTGTTCATTCCGAGGTTTCAACTGGTTGTCTACTTGAAGCTGTCTGAGGGTAACAAAAGCATCACCGTCAATAGGTGTATAATCAACAACAGGGACCTCTGTGTATCCATCAGGATGTACATGTTTATTCTTAAGCTTAAACACACGCTCACCACCATTCCGCGCATGGGTTATCCTTTGACCTGTATACTTCTCCATGAACGCTATCCATCGAATACCTTCATACGAATAACATTTCTCTCCATCTCGGCTGATATGAGCAACAGTATTAGATTTCATATAATGGGTTTTAAAAACTCTAAAACAAAGTGAAGCAATTGTACAACATTCTGTTAAACAATCTATTTGGAACATATCAATAAACATCTTTCGGAATTTTTCAAAACTTCGACGTAAAATGTCAACATCCTGTACACAATATTTAGTGCATTCTGATTTAATATCATACTCTCTATTTTCGAATGAGCTATACCATTCGGTAAATTCTCGTTTCTCTGACTCTTCCATTCGCTCAATTTCAAATAACCCTTTAGCAGGTATTCGGCCAACCAACATAATTTACATTATCTAAGGTAAGAAATCTGTATGGGAAGAATCCTTTAGCTACATCACCATCAAGCCCCATGCATTTTGGTAGTTTCTTCAAAGCACAGGGCATGTATAAGAGGGTATCTTTAAATGTTATATTATGTTGAGCTGTCATAGTGATGATCTTTGTGCCTCGTTTTACGGGATTACTAGAAATAACACTAGCACCGGGTCTTGCTAATAATTTACTGAACACAAATTGTGTGTCAAACTTCCCGCCATTATGAGCTGCTACTATGATTTCATCTTTCTTATGTTTTGCCGAAAAACTGAATAAATAATTTATAAATTTATCAACTGGACACTTTTCAGAATCGTTTTCAGCATTCAAATCCAAATGAAAGATTTCCTGACGTTTAGTCCCGCATGTCTCACACTGTTCATTCCTTAATTCTTTTCCGCTGCATTTATAGCAGACCAGCATGCTCACAAGCAAGTACGGTACCATATCAACAACTGATTTACCGTCGCCTTGATCCTGCTCGTTGTGATTATACGTTTCCACATCGTAATAAAATGTATAAACATTTTTATTTTCCTGCCATTTCTCTTCTTTCTTTTTCAATGTTTTCATGAAACATTTATGAACTCCTTTATCAGGATTATACTTCACATCGCAAACTCTACACCGTATATTCACACAGTCATGTTGAATCTGGCCTTTATTATCAGCCATTTTCATTGTATCACACAGCTTACAAATTTTTATTTTCCTACATACGAGTTTGTTATTTTTTCTATGGTTCTTAAAGCAATCTTCGTTATAAAAATTACGGTTACATTCAGCGCAATACTTTAAGGGAATATTATTATCTTCAGCTCTTCCTCCACATTCATAGGTGAGACACTGTTTACATTTATAATATTCACATTCTTGATGTAGATGTAAAACCATATTTGACACAAAGCTGTAACATTGTCTACAAAAAATTTGTCCCTTTATGTTTTTAGGATTCACACTACCTATTGTTAATTTGATTTTATCGTTTGGAAGAGGGTAATAATAATGAGTATTGACAGCATCATATCCAATTACATACAAATCTTTATCTCTGTCATTTTCTCTAGGTTTATAAACTACATGCAACTTTTCATCTTTATCGTTTCTGTAGACAAATATTCTGCAATTTAAGACCCGTTCTATTATAGCAAATTTATCAACCGTCAAAGGGTCAGCATAATTTAAACCGCACCAATCGGCTATATCCTTCCCTAAATTTACTATAGTACCAGTGTCGATATTAGATATATTTTTTTTATGGGTAACAACTTTTACACAGGTAGCTATAGCTTTAAATCCACATCCAACTGCATCAATCCTCTTATCATCTGTATCTGTGAATAAATGACGTGTGATAAGCTCGGAATGGATAAATTTAATTTGACCAGGTATTATGGGGCCATTTCCTTCTGGGTTATGCAATACCTGGACTTCGACGATGAAATCACTGAACGTAGCTTTATCTCCTGACTGAAAGGCCTGTTCTAGTCGGGTGCACAAAGTTGACACCAAATCATCATTATCTTTTACATCTTTATGGGCAAGATTGACATGGAATTCGTTACGTGCACCATCATTGAAAGTAAACCAAAATCTTGCTTTGTATTCTCCATAGTTCACCTCCTTTTTTAGATGTTCAACAATAGCTCGAATGACCCTTCTGAAAGCATCCTCAATATCAAGACCTTGTCTGAACACATTTTCTTCATTCACCCTTATTCTGTATCGATGAGTATCAATGACCCCTGAATTTCTAGAGACAGCGGACGTTGTAATTTCAAGTAATTCAGCTGTAAAATCTTCTTCATCACCATCAACATCATCATCATCACGTTTTCTTTTGTTATTCTTCTGTAAAAAGAGAATCAATCATAAATATACTAGTAATAACATAAGATCTACCTTAACCTAACTTAACTGATTCTATCATTTTCTTATTGTTTTAAATAATTACAGTTACAAGATTTCACTTAGTTTCTTACTTTAATTAATATTTCATTCAAACAATATATATTTATAAGAATTTTGCAAATTACACTTACCCCATCATCTGGGCCATCATAAGGATCAACATCCATAGGTGCATCTCTGTGATCGTTCACTCCACTGGGACCTGCACCGGCATCGTTGACCCATGTAACTCTTTTCTTAGCATCACGATTTTGAAGACCACGTTTAGCACGAACAATTTTACGCTCTTCACGGGGTGGCTCATCATTACCGGATTCACCATTATTATTATCAGATGAAGGATCGTTGTTGTTGTTGTTGTTGTTGTTGTTGTTGTTGTTGTTGTTGTTGAAACCTCCTCCTCCTCCACCGCCTCTGTTAAATCCACTAGTTTCGGCAATGTAGCAGAAAGGTCGAAACTGTAATAATAATAATAATAATAATAATAATAATAATAATAATAATAATAATAATAATAATAATAATAATAATAATAATAATTACTAAAATAATAAGAAAAATTAAATAATAAAAAGTTTTCAGAAAAAACTTACAACAAAAATTATTAAAAAATTTTCAAAAAAAATAAAACACTTTCAGAAAAAAAAACTTACAACCAAAATAAATTATTAAAAAGTTTAAAAAAATAAATAAATAAAAAGTTTTCAAAATAAATATAACACAGAAAAATTTACGAAACAAATTATTAAAAAGAAAATAAAATTTGTTAAATTAAAAAATAAAATTTGTTAAATTTAAAAAATAAAAAATAACAAGACTTACCGCAAACATTTTCATAAGAGTGTGAATCTTTCCCGCGTTAAAAATATTGAGTTGTGCCATTCTGATTCTTTGCAAGAGCTTCAATAATCTGGTGATTCTTATCAAGAACTTCAATAATCTGGTGATTTCTTATCAAGAACTGTAATAAAAATATTATTATTATTATTATTATTATTAATATTATTTATTATTATTATTATTATTATTATTATTATTTATTATTATTATTATTATTATTATTATTATTATTATTATTATTATTATTATTATTATTATTATTACTTACACACACACACACACACACCTAGCGTGACTATCGCTCACTAAGATGCTAACCTCACGACTGACTGAATATAACTAACAGCTAACAACACCCAAGCATAAGTTATATATGCTGTTGCCATACACCCCCCCCCCAAACATTACGAAATCCATATAACTCCGCCCTCTTTCAGAAATTTTCAAACCCTAACATGAAACATTAACCCCTCCCTCCATTTTGCATCTTTATGCTTTATATATAAGTTGAAATAAATATTGTTGTTAACAGTTTTGAATAAACATCGGTATGATGAACACCTTAGAAAAATTCGTGTTTAGATCCCCCTGTACATCTCTTGTGTGTGGTCCTACAGGATCTGGTAAGACTTTTGCATTGCTAAAGTTCCTAAAACACCCTGATCTATTCGAACAACTCCCTGTAAAAATAATCTGGTGTTACAGTGTGTACCAAGAAAAGTTTAACGAATATAAAGATGTGATTCAATTTCATGAAGGTATATACGATGTAAAGTCTTTGGAAAATATACAGGGTCATAAAATTATTATCCTTGACGACTTGATGCATAAACTGAATGAGGATATAGCTGAAACTTTCACAGTCTTCTCCCATCATTTAAATGTCACTGTGTTTTTTATAACACAAAATATCTTTCATCAGAATAAATATATGAGAGATGTGTCTTTAAATACACAATATTTAATTTTGTTCGGTCAAAGAAGAGATGTAAGTCAAATCAATGTGTTAGCAAGTCAAATGTTTCCTATGCAAAGAAAAGAATTCCTGAAGGTATATAAAGAAGTTACATCTATCCCACACGGTTATTTACTGTGTGATCTTCATCCTAAGAACACATACAGAGTACTGTTACGTACAAACATCTTACCTAACGAAACTGAAATTGTCTACATCCCTGAATAACAATGAGTAAGCTTGTTGAAAAATATTTACCTGTTATAAAAAATTATAGGAAACTAAGTAAGGCTGAAAAATGTAAACATCTAAAATGTACATCATTTACCCGACTCGTATGTGAAATTTGTCTTAACCTTATAAAAGGAAATGTTCCAATAAAAGAGCATCAGAAACAAAAGTTACGTCGACATAGCAACATCCTCAGAAAACTTACACGTAAAATTAAAAAGAAGAATTTTTTAAAGAAAAAGAAACTGGTACAGACAGGAGGAGCCTTCCTCCCTCTATTATTTAGCATTGTAACACCGGTGCGTAACTTAAATTACTATACTGGCCTAAAGATAATAATTAATAATATATATAATAATATAATAATAATAATAATTAATAATAATAATATATAATAATATATAAATAATAATGAAGAGGTAAGTGGTTATGCTCAACTGTATACACTGAAAAAATATATAATTTAATAATAATAATAAGCAACAGCTAACAGCAACAACACAACAACAGCCACAACAACAGCCACAACAAACAACAACAACCACACCAACAAGTTCGAACAACAGATCGGGTATAACCCTTATCAGCGTTGATTCCAACGAGCAACCTTCGCGTTTATTGATCCGCAAGTTGAGCAGTAAATAAATTAACGAGAAGGAATTGTCAATCGAATATTAAACTCTGATGTTTAACATTCACGAAAAAAGATCCTATATCAACAATGCTATACAAAAATTAGTCAATCTAAAAGCTTTATTTAATTCACCTAAGGAAGATTCAGCTCCAGCACCAGATACCAAGATTGAAGTGAAAAGAGAAGATAATTTTAAACATGTCCTCAAGGAAAGCTTACCAATGAGGAATAAGAAACGGTTTAGCTCTATATCAATATTTTAAAAGATCAGATTACATGGAATGAGCTCGGTCAAACATTATTGACGGAGAAACAATATTTGGTTCCGAAAAGTGAGTTTTGACTTTGGATATCAGATCTTCGTCGCGTGTATTTGGACGAAGGGCTCTGTAAGCAGGCTTGGAATAAGGATCAAACAACAGAACTTCAGACTATTAATTTTTCCAGAAATTTAATCCAGAATAAACAAAGGTTGAAGGATTTGGATAATATTCCAATATGTCCTCTAGACCAGATGCGTATTCCTTCTGGTACTATTCTTTTGCATCGACCAGATTTAAGTTGCTAAGTAGAAACACATCACGCTCAAGTGCAGGTAGAATAAGAAAAAAAACATCCATTGCATCAAAATGGATTAGTTCATAATTATTTATTGGGCTTTTTTATATGATTGTATTGTTTGTAATTTAAAATAATGTATATACAAGTTATGATATCTTTCTGTATACATCTGCTATGTTTTTAGACTTGTAATTAAAAATAGTTAATATTATTTTGTAGTTAAAATAAAATATTTCATATACATTTTGTTTTTTATATCACCTTTTCAGTATAAATGAATATAAAAATTTTTATTGTTAATGTCATTGTGAGTCATGGAGGTTAAGGAGGCGGTCGATAAATATTACTTTAATGAGTCGAGAATGGTTAAAAATGTAAGGATGAGATGATATATAAAACAGGTGTTCATCTGTTCAAACATGAAAGATTTTGAAAGACGCTCGCAGCTGTTCATTTTTAGCCGTTATACTCCCCCATTAGGCTTACTGTTAGGTCTAAATTACGAACAGCATTCCTGAAAGCCTTTGTATAAACATGAAAGTAACCCTAAAGTGCAGCTGTTCATTTACGGATCAGGTTTCACCTTTAGGGTTGCCTGTTAGGGTTAGCATTCCTATTAGCTTTTGTATACATTTCTCTGATTGGTTGGTTGACGACCTCCCCTTTTTAGGGTTACAGAGTTCTCGTCGCTGAGGATGAAAGCATTCTTCAGTTGAGCGTTCGACTTTGCTGTGTCAACATGGTTTCTTTAGTAAACACCAAGTTCGTAAACGATATTGTGTCATGGAAGATATCTCACCCCAAAGATATAGTGAGCTTTTTTTTCCGTCGTAAAATTAGTGGTGAACGTTACTTCACATGTTCCTCTCCACCTCATACAAACAACCGCCCTCTATTCTTATCGTGTGAAGAATTAAACCGCGTATTTGAAGAAGTAAATACATGGGTGAACGAAAATTACGTTTCATCTAGCGTGACCAATTCGTGGGGTGTGACCATTGCACGAGGCGAAGCCAACGATACGAAAAGATTAACTCTTGTATTCTCTCAGCATAACAATATTGATTCCATTGACTTACGCAGTTGGTATAGAAGCACCCCTGAAGGAATATTCAGGCCCTCAAATTTCGGTTTCCAAATCGTGGGAAGACAAAATATTACAGCATTTATCAAGATGCGTGAAGAAATATTAAGACGGGATGTCGATGTCGACCAACTAGACCATCTTATCAATACAGCCCATCGCTTACTATACACTGTGTACAATGAAAACTATATGTTTGACGCTCAATTAGCAGATGTCATGGACGTTATCGATATTGAAAAATTTACTTTTCATTGGGAAAAAGAAATGAAGACTCCTGCATATAAAGATCAAGACTTGAAAATATCGGCAAGAGATATTTATACATACGTGACAACGGACGGACTCCCTAGTCTCCGTCAGTATATTATAAATACACAGTATCTGTTAAGTCCTATGGCTCAAGCTCAAGCTTATTAAATATTTTGTGATTATTTCTTTTAAAATTAATTTTATGTGATTGTATTATATTTTAAAATATGCACATGTTGTAAGCATATTTAAACTACTTTTTATCAAACTAATTTGTGTAAGATATTGTATATATAATTTTAATGATTAAAAATTGCTTTTTTAAAAATATTTGTTTCCTTTTTTTTTTTTTTTTTTTATTTTTTTTTATATATATATATATATATATATATATATATATATATATATATATATATATATATATATATATATATATATATATATATATATATATATATATATATATATATATATATATATATATATATATATATATATATATATATATAATGTTTTTTGTTTTTATTTGTCATTGATCACGATGGAGGTAAAGGATACAGTCGATAAATATTACTATGACATGAAACAGCCTTACAGTTATGGAGGCTTTTCAAGGTTCGCTTCAAAGTTTCCTCACATTAATAAAAAAGAACTGAAAAATTATTTAGAAGGTGAGGATGCTTTTACTCTACATAAACCTATTCGGAAAAAATTTCCTACACGGAAAACCATAGCCCCACATTTAGATAATGTATGGCAACTTGATTTGACAGAGATGATAAAATATAAATCTTACAATGAAGGGTATCAATACATTCTTTTTGTGATAGATGTATATTCCAGGTATTTATGGTTAAAGGCTTTAAAAGATAAAAAGTCAAAAACTGTTGCTGAAGCTGTGAGAGAAATTATAAATGATGATAACAGATATCCTCAATTGATGTGGTCAGATAAAGGTCAAGAATTTTTAGGTAAAGAGTTTCAAGAAATAGTTACAGAGTATGATATAGGGTACTACAACACATTTTCAGTTAATAAAGCTGCAATTGTGGAAAGAGTACAAAGAACTATAAAAGAAAGAATGCATAGGTATTTCACGAAGATGAATACATTTAAATATATAGATATACTGCAAGACTTGGCTTATTCTTATAATAGGTCTTATCATAGAACACTTAAGAAGACCCCTCTAGAGATGGTAAAGACAAAACCCTCAGTTCCGAGTCGTCCTGTACGAAAAATAAAGATAACACAGGCATTAAAGTAGGAGATTACGTGAGAGTGTCTAGGTCAGATGAAAATTTCAGAAAAGGGTATGAGGCTGGATGGTCAAGAGAAGTTTTTAAAGTAGATACAATCAGAGAATTCCCAAGAGATGGGTTAAAATTATACTATCTTGAAGATTTAGATGGCGAACAAATAAAAGGAGGGTTCTATAAACAAGAAATACAGAAAATACGCTTTAATCCTAAGAGTCACGAGTATAAAATAGAAAAATATTAGGATCTAAAGGAAAGGTAAAAATAAACAGTATCTTGTCAAATGGGTAGGTTACGAAGTTTAATAGTTATATAAATGCTAGTGAAATTAAGAAACATTGATCAGTTTACTTTGTGAACATGGAGAGTGAAGATCATTTCTTTTTAACGCTGCCTTCATCGGCTTCTATGGATCTATATCCTGAAAATAAAATATCGGACTATACAACCCAATTATTGAACACTATAACTTTTGATCGAGAAATATATGAAGCAGGATTAAGTGAAATAATTCTCGACGCCGATATAGAGAATATGCCTCTTTCATATTTGGCGTTTACGATACTTAGAAATGTTGATAATGTTAAAAATGTATTAAAAAGTAAACCTAATATTGCAACCATCAAACGAGGCAACAGTGAATATTTCGTTGAAAATTATTTATTAGAGCACGGTCACTATAAATCGGTTACGGATGTGTTCATAGACTTAAACAAAAAATTTGAAGAAAGTCAAATATGTACAGATTTAATGTTTCTTGTTAATAAATCCGTTAACGAAGATAACGTGTTAATCACATTAAAATCTCATGAGCATGTGAACCTGAAAGATATAAGTTTATTTATTTTCCGCGCCTCAGGTTGGTTTCGTAATTGTTGTTACTCACATGTATACAAAATATCGGGAAATAATATCAAACCATCTCTAAAGGATCTAATGCGTTATATACCCACGATGGAAGAGTATGTCTCAAAAAATGACACCAAGAATTACATTTTGTATGCTTGCCTACTAAGATGTTTCAAGATCCAGGTGTAGGCTTATGTTTATACAGATATTGTAGACCATCAGTATGTAGGGAATACTAAAGCCTCTTTGTTAAGAGTAGTACATTTTCCTAAAGGTCGTAAAGTTATAAGCTTTCCTAATGTTCACTACTTACCTATGAGTAAGACCCAGCTGAGTTCAGTTCGCGTTTATATAAGAGACGTCGAAGGCAAACCGTACCCATTCACAATTGGTACAGCAGTGTGTAAAGTACACATTAAGAGCTCGGTAAATAATAATAATAATGGAAAGAAAAGAGTCTTCAAGGGTTCAAGAATGCAGAGGGATATGGTTTAGGAGGATTTTTTGCTTTGTTCAGACGTGCTATTCCCCTGTTAAAATCAGGAGGTAAATACATTGCTAAAAAAGCGGCCAGAACAGGAATAAACACAATCCAGGATATTATGGGGGGTGTCGACCCTCGTAGTGCTGTAAAACGTCGCCTAGCCGATGTTTCAGATGAAATGTTAGATGATGTTAAACGAAAACTACGACGTAAGATGACTGGTCAAGGTGTTAGAAAGGTGAAAAGACGTTGTATAAAACGTCTTAATAATAATAATAAAAAAAAGAAAAGGAAAAGTAAAAAAAAAAAACCTCGTAGCAAGAAACGTCAAAATAAAAAAAATAATAAAAAAAAAATATGCAAACGTAAAATAAAGGATATTTTTGAATAATAATATGTGGCAACTTGTAATATATAGATGTGTACCTAAAGAATATTTTCATTAAAGGTTTAACGTTAGAGTCGATAGATGCATTTCCTCCATCCCTCCAGCCAGACTGTTGTAAGAGTGAATTGGATCTCTTCTCAGTGAACCACAGATCAGCGTGAGTGAGTCCAATTTTATTAGTATTAATCCCGTTCACGCGATCACAAATACCGATGTACCTCTCGAATTCAATATCCCAGGCACTTCTGACCAATATCTTGACCCTTCGAATGTGTTTTTATATTTGAAAGTGAAATTAGTAAACGAAGATGGATCAGATCTCACAGGAACCGATCACGTAGTGTACTCCGAGACAAATTTCCTGTATACATGTTTTAATCAACTTGAGGTGTTTTTAAATGAAACTTCTCTCGGAGCGTCAGCGGCAAGTTACCCTTATCGAAGTTATATTGAAACTTTACTAAATTATTCTCAAGATGCGAAAGAGTCTCACCTGCAATCATGTGGTTACTATAATTTAAAAGATGTAGAGAAACATAGAACCGACGCTGCTAAGGCAAAAAATAACACGTATGAATATTATGGACGTGTAAACGGTGATATATTCTCTCAGGAAAGACTTATTCTATCATCAGTGGACACCCGCATCAGGTTAACTAGATCTGCACCTGAATTTGCTCTTAATGTTAAAAGTGCCCTTTTAGCCACAACGGCGGCTCCAAAGCCTATCTTTAAATTACAGGATGCTTATCTATATGTACGTAAAGTGAAATTATCTCCCATTAAACATATGGAAATAGAGAAATCTCTTTTAACCGATACAGCAAAATATCCAATCAAGAGAATTGAGACTAAAATTTTTAACTTTTCCCCGAGTATTAATATACCTAACATTGTTAATGGTAGCTTACCTCAGAAGGTAATAATAGGAATTGTAGAACATGATGCTTATTCTGGAAACTATGGAAAGTCCGCCTTTAAATTTACCCATTTCGGTCTTAGGGGTATCAGTTTGCATGTGAATGGTCAACCATACGGTCGTGATTATGAGATGATATATGAAGACTCACATTCTCAATGTTCGCGTCCTTTTTACGATTTATTTGCCAATACTGTGTCTTGCAGCGATAACGGTACAGGTGTTGATCTCAAGACTTATGCTGAAAACAGTAATTTATATGCATACGATCTCACTGCTGATCTTTCAGCTTGTAATGCTTATCATCTCATATCCTAAGAAAAGGAACATTAGGATTAAGTCTAAAATTTGGACAAAGTTTGACATCCTCAATCTCAGTTCTGGTGTATTTGGAACATCCTCAAATCATCGAGATTGACAGAGTACGAAATATAATCTTGAATTATTAAAGATGAATGAAGAAGAAATATTAAATGCCTTTAGAAACGAAAGAAGATTTTTAGGTGTATTCGCCTGTAATGAACTTAGCTCTGCGAAATTGGATATCGACTCTGGTCTTATCTTCAACACTTCTCCTCGGGATGTATCGAGCAATGGACATTGGATAACAGTGTATAAGAATAAAAATAATGTTGTATATTTCCTAGACTCTCTGCATTTAGATTTTATGAATAGTAATCATTATGTAACATCTTTTTTAAAATATAATAATGTTCAATATGTTAAGACCTTATGTTTTCCTGTACAACCTATCAGTTCTAATTTATGTGGTGTATACTGTATTTATTTCATTATATGTTTTTTAAATAATGTTTCTTTTAATAAACTTGTAAATATATTTGATGCTAAAAATTTATATGTCAATGATTATATAGTTTGCACTTATGTTATAAACGCTTTAAAATAAAAACTTGTTTTCTTTTCCTACTTTTATCCAAAGAACTTATTTATACTAAAGAAAAATATGACTTGAATCAATAGATCAATAGATCAATAGATCATAGATGGACAGAAGGGTGGCGGAGAGGGCAGTTTGATTTACTGATTTAGGGTATGTAAAAACGTAAATTTTTACGTTATAAACATGAAAAGTATAAAAGATTTTAGTAAACAAAAATAAATTAAAAAATAAATAAAAAATAATAAATTTTTAAAAAAAAAAAAAGTTGAAAATGAAAACAAAAGCTCACTCGTAAAAGTTGAAAAAATTATAACAACCTTATATATAAAGAAAAATAATATCCCTGTCTTTAATTTAGGTTTACGAACATTTCCCATACCCTAACCCTACAACCATACACCGTTCGTGTGTGTGTATATATATATATATATATAATATATATATATATATATATATATATATATATATATATATATATATATATATATATATATATATATATATATATATATATATATAGAAAACGTTAAAACTATTTTTAAAACCATCATATTTCTATTTATTTGTAAGGCAAAAATTTGTATAATTACAATCTAAAACTTGGCATACCGGTCTTTAATTTAGGTTACCGAACATTTCCAATACCCCACTCACCCCCCCCCATATATATATATATATATATATATATATAGAAAACGTTAAAACTATTTTTAAAACCATCATATTTCTATTTATTTGTAAGGCTAAAATTTGTATAATTACAATCTAAAACTTGGCATACCGGTCTTTAATTTAGGTTAACGATCATTTCCCATACCCCACTCACCCCCTAAAAACTATCAATGAACTGAAATGCAGAGGAAAAAAAATAGGCTGAAAGTGCTAAAAAAAAAAAAAAAGTACCAAAACATGCAATAAAATAATAATAATAATAATAATAATAATAATAATAATAATAATAATAATAATAATAATAATAATAATAATAATAATAATAATAATAATAATAATAATAATAATAATAATAATAATAATAATAATAAAAAATAGAAAAAATCTAATATTTTTTTTCTTTTTATTTCTTTCTTTCTTTAGAAAATTCCCTTAAAAGAAAAAAAGAGAGAACTTTCACCTCAGTCCTTCAATTGCCGTCTACTCATACCCCCACTACACACACACACACACACACACACACACACACACACACACACACACACACACACACACACACACACACACCATATATCTATATATATATATATATATATATATATATATATATATATATATATATATATATATATATATATATATATATATATATATATATATATATATATATATATATATAAGAATAAAATTAAAAAGGTCAAAACATGAAATGAAAATAAAAATCCCTGTTGACCAGATTCCTAATAGCGTTCAAAATATTTTCGAATGTAATTGCTACAATGAAAACAAACGGAACCAGATTTTTCCTCCGTTTTTCTTTTTTTTTCTTTTAGTCGAGGTCTTACAAAATTATGCGAGAACCTTTCACCCACCGATCCATCCAACTATCCGTGTACTCACACACACACACACACACACACACACACACACACACACACACACACACACACACACACACACACACACACACACACACACACACACACACACACACACACACACACACACACACACACACACACACACACACACACATTGTATATATATATATATATATATATATATATATATATATATATATATATATATATATATATATATATATATATATATATATAATATATATATATTTACCTCCGTAGTTTTTATTTAATGTTCTTTCAGAAGCACAAGTTCAAAAACTTAAGGCTTTACGAAGAATCAAAGCTTTTTATAGTAGAAAAAACCCCTAACCCCTAGCTCTCACACCCCCAACCCAGCCCCCCATACCTCTGTTTCTTAGACTTCGTTTAGTTAATAATTTTTTTAGAACTTTTTCTCATGAGAACGTTTTTTTAAACTCAACATTTTCATAGCCGTAGGAAAATTATTTACGAAATTCGATATTTTTTTTCCTTCTGTATTCAAACTAATTGTACAAACAAAAAATTTTCTTCTGTGAATATTTTTTTATTTTCTCACGTTTCTGAATAAGTACATTAAAATGTTTTTGAAATTTGATCCCTTTAATGTATATTTGCTTCCCTTTGTTTCTGAAAATTACGGTATATTTTTGTAATTTGATATTTTGTATTTTAAAAATGCATTTAAAAGAGGAAACTTGATTCTTTGTTTGCGACAATTTTTCCCATATTTCGATGTGAACTTTCTCATGAATGACTTTTTAAACGTTAAAAGAATAATTGGTAAACTACTTAAAGTCGTTTACCAATTATTCAGTTTTCTTAAAATGTCAAACATTTTTCTGAAGTCGACGGGAATTTTTTCAAACAGATGCATTCTTACTTCTGTAACTCAGCCTCCATCTCTCCCTCCAGCCCCCTCCCTCCCCTTCCTCTCTTTCTGTAACGCCTCTCTTTCAGCCCCTCATCTCTTTCTGACACGCCTCTCTTTCTAACTCAGCCTCTCAAGTTCTCTCTCTCTTTCAGACTCCGCCCATCTCTCTCTATATATATATATATATATATATATATATATATATCTTTATATATAACATATATAT
>JABUQX010057732.1:32500-70000 GCA_015478945.1 Trachelipus rathkii
CACACTAATGACTCCCTTAACTTATCATTTCGTTTTCGCGGTTAGTTTGGTTAAGTCATTAATATATCTCTATTCACTTATATAGTTACCTATATATATATTATACTGATATATATAATGTACCGCACGGCAGGTGCTCGATGGAAACTTTATTATAACACTCGCGTAACCCATACCCCATATATAACTCATTTAGTACGACGCCTCGTTAAATAAGCACTATACAGGTGATTAGCTTAGATATTATACTAACGTCACTAATATAATATATAGCCTGAAGTTTATAGTGCTTGAACTAATTTAGAGTAACTATATATACCGGCTAAGGTTTTATCGCTGTGGAGCTTCTTTCTTTCCCACCACTCTCTGTTACGATAAAAGGAGTAATTCTTACATATTCCAACATAATACTTCTATATATATTTTCACCAAGCTGAATTTATTTATAAATGCTCCTCACTTAATATAATTAAAAACCCTGCTACGTCTGTATGCTCATTGGGAGAATAGAGTGTGCGGGTTCCTAGACCAGGTGCTAAAACTTGTTTCGAGAGCGTACTTAATAACACTCCCTCTTTGAATAGAGCATCTGCCGTTTAAGTAAAGTTGAGTAATGTGAACAACTGAGTAAATAAAATAAATAATCTAACTTGTGTGAGGCAGATATGTGGTTACAAAACTGAACTACGATATAAATCCTCTACTACTCACCGCGCATCTAATAACATTAAAAACATAATTCAGAATATTCACCCCAATATAATATATATATATAATTATAATACTAATAAGAAAAATCGCACTCTCTTTACAACATTTTATCATACTCTAAGAATGGATACCCAGGGTTGTTGAGAGTTACGGTACAGTAACTGAGATTCGGGGAGTCGGTAGTTTTGAAAGAGTGGATAAGTGCGAGTCTGAGTAATATTATTTGAATAAAGGATGGAGTCGGAATATCGAGGTATTTTGAAAAGTAGTGAGTGAGTAGTCCGGATTGATCGTAATATTTATAGAGAACTAGACCGGAGTGGACTAGTGCGGAGCACGTGTGCACGAGGTTAATTTTAACTCTCAACACCACCGGTCCGCGCATGTCGCAGTACTTTTAAGATACGTTATGTATGTAATTGGTGATGCTCACACCAATTCGCATCAAGCTAGTACAAATTCAGGTGCAATTGGGTAAGAACTGTAGTATGTTGTAGCTTCTACAGAGGTAGAATCTTTGAATTCCTAGTGACTACAATCCTTCTTTCATCTCACGCTCGTGGCGACTTCCACCACATCTTATCTAGAATTCGGAGGAGATAGAGTCAAAAAAATAACTTTCTGAGAAATCCTTCATATATATTAAACCTGCATCCCTTACTGCGCTTTTACAATTATATATATTTACTGGATTTATATTCTAATGAATTTTACAATTACCTTCAACTTATATTATACACATTACTATATGAATATCTAAGATGCTGAATAGAAATTAAATAAACTTACAAGTACGAGTAGAGAAATTATTCTCATATCAATTGACAATTAGAGGTAATTCCTAATACTAAATGTTAAATGTATATAATTATATTATAAATTCTACTATCTACGGTAAAGCTTCAATGTTATAATAGAAGATCTAACATATAAAGCTTAAAATCTACTCACCTATAAATACTGCTAAAACGTGTACCACTAATTATTGTATTAAATAAAAGTGATTATAAATAGGGGATAATATAAAAATCAGATATACTAATAAGTTCATAAGTATAAAGAAAAAGAATAATTCAGAACATAGTTGGGTAGGAGTCGAACGCAAATCTATCAATATACCTGGAGCGGGGCCACATTATCAAAGTTAATAACTCAACATATTAGTGCAGTTTTTTCAGAAAGCCCTCAGAAAGAAATCTCTAAGTGAAAAACTTGCAGAGAGTCTATCATATATAGGGTAATAAGATGGTGAAGTGATTTTTAGTACGAAAGCACTCTTATTCTGAGGTTTCGAAAGATCAAATAAATAGGTTCTAAGGATAGTGCGTTCCCTTCCACATAAGGGTCTCTTAATGTTAACACAAAATATATAGTATTAAATCCATAATACTTATTAATAATATTAGATAATGTCTATACTAGAAACTAGTCTACCTTTCACAGAGATAATATGGAACAGCGCTTATTGATAAAATAATTGAGATATGCATGTAAAAACATAATTAATATAATATAGAGAGGTACAACATCGATAAGATTTATCTAACTATAGACCATTTTGTTAACATAGAAGATCCAGACTTGTATAAGAAGCTGACATTGTCTACGTTTTACTAAGATTACTAGATAACATCCAATAGCAAGTTGCTAGTCTACTGATCGGCTTTTTCTGCTCTGCTTAAGTAATTAAATATAAAATCAGACCTAGAGGAATAAATAATTGTAAAAGGAGGACCTGGTACAGATGCTATTCTATTTTATAGTAAATTATCTACATTCATTCCCATTAATGAGAGTTATGAAGTGACACTAAGATATGTAAGTAAATTATACATTGCTAGCAGTTAATTATTTAAATATAAATAAAATAAATTTAATTATATAATAAAAATATAAAAATAAAATTAATAATAATTAAAATAATTATTATTAATAACTATCATTTAAATTTTTTATAATTAGATTCACTATTACAAATTATTTAATAAATTATTTAATTATTTTAATCACCTGGTGCTATTTAAAATATCTGACCCGAGGAGATTGGATGTATCTTATATACTACTTGAAAGCAAGTAAATGCGGGAAATCTATCTTTATTGGGAATTGTATTTACATATGCGATATTAATATTTTATCACCTGAATGAGTGGACGTATATATATATATATCACCCGAGAAAGAAATGTGAACGTACTATACATGATGTATATTTATCCATGTAATTATTTATAAATATATGACTCCACTCCTTAGTAGTATGAGAACTGAGAGAATCGTAATAGTCAGGATAATAATTAATACTAATTGGTTTTAGCACCATTTATTTATTTATATAAAACTGAGTATTAGTTGCAAAAGCTACGATAGTAATTTATTTCACATTACATCACTACTCAAGTTAAGTACACTGCCTTCGAAATGTTCTATCATTGTGAGCAGATTTTATTTAATTATGTTATTCATCTGAAAGATAATTACTATCTTTTTGTTTTATATGTTAGTTTATTATATCGTATTTATTATAGTATATATATATAAGGTGTACCTAGTTAGAATGTATACAATGATAGTATAAAGTAGTTTCTCACGCTAAATCTCTTTTAGAGCCTTATTTAAATATATTATGCAGAGCAGTAATATATTGTCTAAGTAGGAGCTATTCTAATCCTAAAGTGATTATACAAATGTATAGATTTGTTAACGTTCATACTATAAGCCTAAATTATACTAGAGACACTTAACCAAGACTTTTTCACGGAAGATTCTATTTAGGCTATATAAGTTTAAAATCACTGAATGCCTAGGAAAATGAGTATATAATATATATTTTTTAAGCGTATATCTTATGAGTAATGATCACCCGTGGTTGGGCAAACCGTGGGAAATAACGAAACATTGCTAGCGACTTCTAATTGGACGTCATCAACTGAAAAACACACGGTTTTCTCTCCGATGTGAAAAAAGCATCAGCACTCCGCAAAGAAAACATAAGTAAAGATTTGAATTAATATGTTTTTTTATTACGCTCTCTCTATGCGATCATAGTTTGCAAGAGTGGGCACGGTTAATTTGTTTTGTATACTATTTGCGGTTACAATATTTTTGCTAAAATTTTTTTAGCGCAACAATGCACAGGCAGACGATATTTATCGAGCCTTATTTTTTTTCGAGATTACTATAATTACGGTTCTTCCGTAATAGTTCCACAAGTTCACAAAAGGTGTCCCATTTGTCTTTAGAAAAATCTTTGAAAAAGAAAATATCAGGAACCAAAAGACCTTACAACCTCCCTCCAAGCAACGGGATATACCTTTCCCAGAGGATTATTTTTCATTATGTGATCGTAGAAAAGGTAAAGTTAGAATTGGAGTTGTTTTTTTTTTCCAGTTTTCAGCCATATCAGAATAACAGGTCCATTCTAATGTACCAGTATTCGAATAGCGATGGTGTCCCCGATGACAAAAGAGAGAGTTTGTAATTCTATCACATTAGAACTCTTCTTTGCAATCGCTGTCTGGAAAACGTCCTCAGCAATGCATTACGAACAGTTAGTGCTGTAAATTTTTGGGACATTTTTATGGGTTTTCCATATAAATGTTTTTGGTGTATGCCTATTCTCTTTGATTAACTTAGTTCACAATTGGAAAATGGCATATGAATCACTGGTACATTCGGAGATATCGCTTATGTGCTGTCATATATTAGTTGGCAAGAAGTGTCGAGCCTCATCTCCAATACTCTTAATGTAAATATTTGGTCATCTATTAAGCTTCCCTCCCGATCACATTGGGTTACTGCGACTGTACTGTTTCAGACTACCCTCCTAGTCATACCACTATATGAATTGATTGTGACATACGTCACTATACACAATTAATGATCTAGTATGACAAAAGGTGCGTAGCAAAATTATCACTATACATGACACACTGGCACCTTAATCGGTCGTTACAATCAAGAAACTAGGAGGCACTCAGTCTGCGGGATCCACTATTGCAATTGATTTCTTTCCTTTAAAATTCTCATTACTGCGAGTTATTAGGTGTGAGCGTGCATGTTTTCACAGCTTCAAGAATGGAGCTTAGATTCATCTATTACTATCTACTACTTTGTAACTTAATGGGGTTAAATTGGTGCTACTTTTGCGAAAAAAGTAGAAAAATAATCTGAGAATGAGATTTCTAGACGGATAGACACTCCTCTGAAGGTTTCTTTCCTGAGTGCGATATTTCTAGTATTCTGCCATTTATTTAGTAGTAGCGCACACAAAAATTATATATTTAATTTATAATAGTTTAGGCAAAGATTTGAGTATAACTTTCTCTAAATATGATTGATTTCTTCAAATTTTGAATAAATTCGTAATTTTAATAGAGTCACCACCAAAGACTAATTTCTTATTTCCTAGAAAAAATTTAATTTTTTTTTGCCTCACCCTTACAAATTTGACATATCTATATTGATTGAAAACTTGCTTTTATTCAGAAATAACAATTATACATTATTTCAAGGTGTTAACATTCATAACATAATTAGTTGTAGTAAATACAAACTTAAATGTACTACCCAATTTTTGAAAGGGGGCTACATTGCCAACACTGATCTGTGTCTAGAGCCCAAATATGTAATCTGAATATTAATATTAATTGAAGGATTGTTATAAAATTATGATATTGTGGAGTCTGTTAGTTAAAGAATCCGCAAGAAGTCTGAGACATTAATAACACATAGTATTAAAGTTTTAATAACAAATTAAACACAATAAGTAACATATGAGGCAAAAATAATAATAATATACGTAAGAGATGATGATAATATACTACTAGAAAATAGAGATACTTATATTTATGCTAGTTAGACGGCTAAGCTATAAAGAGTCCTGTGTATCAAATGTGAGCGAACTGAAAAATAATAATTACACGTCTAAATAGCTTACCCTTCACCACTGGTACAATATTCACAACATACATGTCTTACGAGATATAATACGAAATCATAGAGATAATTCAGTACTTAAATAATAGTACAATATCATAAAATATATAAATAATAGATAATAGATAATGAATAATAGATAATAAATAATAATCACCAGTAGATAATGAGCACATGGACAGAATTAGATACAACATAAATGAGATAACATAGAATAATGAATATAATAATCAAGTTACTACCCTGATAATAATCATAATAACCAGTATAATAATGGAAATCTAGAGAGGTCATGAGAGAGTAGATGGGAGAACTTAATAAGTAGTATATAAGTAGAAATTACATAAAGATATAAATTTATTCCATAAGCACCAATATAATATTAATAATTTTAAGTTCATAATTCACTCATCCCATATTCTAATTCTAATTAATTACAATATTAGCTTGTGTATAAATGAATAATAATAATAATATTTATTATATACAATATTTATATAATTATTTTCCATATTAGCTATCTCCTTAGATGAATCATACAATTTATATTTGAGTTTTGATCATTTACATGATACTACATTCTATATATATATTAAAATATAAAATAACATTAATTACGATTATTTAAATAAAGTAAATATAAAAAAATAAATATGTATTTATATGAATACATTAATTGAATAAATATATAACATATACGTATAATAATATATAATTATAAGTATGCAAGCCTTAACAAATACAGACAGTAAAACTGAGCTAGGACTACAACCTACTAATAATATTAATATTGTAACATAAAAAGATTGAGAATAATAAATAAATATATATATATAAGAGAAAGGTAGTTCTGCTATTTTATTAATCAAAATGGAATATTTGTTTATATTCAGGTATCCTACATACATATTTTAAAAATGAAAATACTTACAAGTGACAATTCATACTATTAAGCCTCATAATATCTTTTTATTAAAAATCATTTAATGAAAAATAAGAATTAAATAAATAACATGAAAAACTTTTTTTATAACATTTAGCTAATATTGAAAAAAAACTACGATTTTTTAAAAAAATCGCCTAATCCGACGCCTATATATTTGAAATAATCGATATTATATTATATATAATATATATTTAATATTATATATTAATAATTAATAAAATAATTTATAATATAAATATACCTATAATTTAAATATTAAATATATATATATATATATATATAATATATATTTAAATATATAAACATATAAAACAGTTATAAAAAAATTTATTAACTTAAATTTAAAATATTTTAATATAAAAAAAAAATTTATGGATATAAATAAATTAATATTATAGTTTTTTATCCTATTTTTAATTATAGACATGATTATATATTATATATATATATAATATATATATATATTAATATATATATATATAATATATATATAATATATATATATATATTATATATATATATATATATATATATATATTAATATAATTAATATATATAATATTATATTAATAACTATATAATTATATAGTATATAATTATATTTAATATATATATATATATATAATATAAATTATATAATAATTAATATTGTACGTATTCAGGCAATGTATTAACTGACTAAAGTATATACGGCCATATAACTATATATCAATAAGATATAAAAGCCTATTATAAGGTAGAATTTGTTAAATAATTATACGAAAGAAATTATCACTATTTAATAATTTATAACTTAAGCACTAATTTTAATCGTTTCTTTCTGAAACCTCATCATGAGTAATGCTTAGAGGTTGTATGTAATAGACTAAACAAATTAAATAATTTTATAATATTTATATTTACTAAATAAAATTAAAAAAGTAATTTATATTTATTAGATTATTATAAGTATTTATTTTATATATAGCAATATTATTTTACATTTATTTACATAAATGTATATATCAGTAAGTTACGTGATATAATTGAAATTTAGATTAATCACACTTTTTGTCTTATTTCATAATAGTTTAATCTGGTGTTTTAAATGAGTAATAGTATAATACTAGTAGGTATTCTGAAGTAATTTTATCTTTACTGTGTAAAATAATCTCTAGAATGTTATGAGAGGGGTCATGTTGTATTAATAAATAGTCATTAGTAATGGTTGAGTTAATTAGTTGTGTGACACTAGGATATGTAACATATGCTGAGTGGCAGAATATTATAATGGTATGTCAGTGGTTAATAAAGTAGTTCTAATTTAGTTTTGTATGTTACTGGTACAAGTCTAATATTAAATAATATACGGTTAAATCATGTGTTTCTCTGTAATGTATTAAGGTAAGTTGTTTATCAATATGTAAAGGCAATTGTGAAGATTTTTGTGGGTCGATTTATGTTGGTATCTGAAAGTAAAGTCTATAAAGGAGGTAGAATTTTTACTGAAGAGGTGAGTTTTAATATAATTATTGGGTAAGATATGTAATTTATAAATATTGTTTAATAGAGGAATGTTTAGGTATAGGGTTAAAGGGCAAAATCACTTTTATTATCCGAACGGTTGATGAAATAGCTAGTTGATTTTAAGGGGGATTTTTTTGCTTTGTTTTGAATGAGAGGCGCGTATGATAATAATGACATAATGAGAAGGTAATGAAAAAGTTTATGTATAAATAAATAGATTGATAAAAATGTGCCACTATTATAATTATTCAAGTTTTAGTGGAAAGAGTGAGAGCTATTCTTTAAGAGGACAATTCTAAAAAATAAGCAAAAAGTGTTCCTATATTTTGTTTTGGTTGAATGGGATTGAAAACCAATGTAATTGAATAACTATGGGTGTAAGTAGGTATTGCGTAAACAGAGAATTACTGGATAGGGTAGAACTAATAATATACAGGTTAGTTGGATCAGTGTATAAATATAATAAGAGCTTAAAAGTAAATAGAACAGGAATGATAGGGAATTATTTTAGAAGTTTCAATAGTTAGAATTATATATTTAAATATAATGTTAGGGATAATAGTGTTGAGGAAATCAAAGATTATATTGCCTATAGCTTGCGATTCCTCTTCACAAGATATAGGTAATCGAAAGGAGTGTAAGTAGAGAAGGCCTGCAAAAAAATGCTCACAAGCACACCTACTTATTCCCCGTCGATTCATGCCATAGTAATCACTTTCATGTGTATCGAATTCCGTGGTCTTTGTCTCGTACCATACTTCAGAGTCATAAATATTTCACAGAGTTCGCAAATATAAAAAATAATTATATTAACTTAGGACAGGAAGAAAAGTAGGAGAGTAACTAACAATATCAAAGTTCACAGGAAATTTATTGTATTTTATCTCAAGAAAAGTGCTTTACTTAAATATCTGAAAAAAAACGTAATTAAATGTTCTATAAAGGTATAATCGTAGGTAATTATTAAATTAGTTTTATAAGTATTGACAATATTATTTAAGTGATCTTAATCCTTCTAATAATTAACTATATTATCTCATAAAGGCTATCTAATTTAATTATAAAATATATTAATATATTATATATATATTAATATATATTATATTAAATAAATAGAAAATTTATAATAAATATTTATTATAAATAATATATATATTTAAAAAAAAACTACTTTATCAATAAATTAATAGACTAAACATATAATAAATACGATAATACAATAAAAAATATAATGACAAATATAAATAAATTTGGGGTATAATATCGACACCCTCTATAATATATTACATATATAATATATTTATAATATATATAATACATATTGAGTAAAAATAACAATTAAAAATAGTATTGATCAATAATAATGTGTATATAATGGTATATATATAGTATATGTAAGAAGGTATATCATGGATATATATTATATAATTAATATATATATAATATTAATTATATTAATATATATATATATACTATTAAGTAGATGTGCCTGAATAGTGAAAAAAGTCCAGATATACCGAATACCGAAATATCTCTGATATCTAAATAGTATATTCGCGTATATACCGAATACCGAATATTCGGGTAAACGAAAAATCACTTCGCTATTCGGCCGAATAGTTATTTCAAGTTCGGTCATCCATTTAAGGGAAAAGTAAAGAAAATTTCACACTACACTTAGGTACTAAACAAAAATTACGGTGAAATTATTTTCACTTGTGTATTGATAGTAAAGTTTTTAGCAGATATCATAGTAATTCGGGAAGGTGCTGAATTCAATATATAGTCTCGGATTTTTGCTGTCTCACATCCACGTTATTTACGTGAGCAATCTAAAGGATCCTTTATAAATATCGCACGTTTTAATAACTTTTCCCAGGGAATTAACTATAAAAAATTCATAAATCGAGCACGATAAGTAGGTTCTGTAAATAGTAATACGTACCTTAACCGCATTAAATATATCTATACAAATGTAATCCCTAATAGCACGCATATGTAATTAACGTCGGGTCGGATTATTCAGGGGAGCCTAATTAGTGGTATCATTTGTAACGTTACTACATTGTATGGATGCCACTAAATAATGAAAACTAATCTAGGTAATGATGCATCTATTATCAATAATCCATATCTCATGAAATACTAAGTCGTGAGTAATGGTTCAGTCATTGTTAATATACTATATACACTCACAGTGAGTTAGAACTGAACGAATATTCTTGTATAATAGAGAAAGTAATGTATTTATGACTCAAGAAAGTTAGACTTCCACTTGAAGCTACTGATATTGGTCAATTCGTAGGTTGCATAAGTAAAAATATTACATGACTAACTGTAATCACATGGCAACATACAGTAGCTTAAACAATTTTATTTCAGTTATACAACAGAGAATAGAAGCACTGCGGAGGCTCCATATACCAGTACAGATGGTAGAACTCATTGTGTATAGTGAACAGTTAGAAAGTAATACATAGCCTACTAATCGCTAATGTAAGGTAATCTCAAGTCTATTAACACGAATGCAGTAAGTGATGTAGGCTGAAACTAATAGTTTATAATTGAGAGACACTTCCCAATAGAGCAGAATTTTAAAGAATGTGGTGTTGTAATATCTACACAATCAGGCATCAAGGTATAACTCTTTCAGTTCCAGTAAATATGGAGTACTACGGTACGGATGAGAGAGGAGTATGCAAAAATGAAGACCAGTTTGGAGCGGCTACAATAATATCAGGATAACATGGATTAGGTATAGATGGTAAATATGCGTCGACATCAAAATGGTAAACATTTTGCTAGGTCATCAAGCAGGTATCATAACAATACTCCTAATTTCACTAATAACAATATATATCCCTGACTTCCAAATGAATGACTTAATATTGGGACATGCACGGGCGGTAACAAAGGATCACTGGACAAAAAAGAGAATGAGACCCAACCGATAGGGAATAAATACCTATGACCCCAGGTTGACAGAGAACAATCATTAATATATATAACGTGATACTCACTGAATTATCAGAGATGAAAACATCATCATTATAACATATTCACACTTAAAACATTCATTATAAATAAACTTGGTTTGAATGAATAACAATTTGTGAAAGTAAGCCCTAGTGGACCATGATGGTGGAATACTTAACCGCTTATAAATATATAATAATGTACTCAATGATTTATATTCCTGGTCTCTGAGTGAACGAGAGAAGAAAAAGCCTTGTGTGAATATATAATATGTAAGGCCTAACAAATAACGGATACTCCTCTTAGCTGCCTATTGCTATCAAACAATTTATACTATGTGTTATAGGCAAGAGCGTGGAATGCTTTATTCAGTAATGTAAGCACAATGAAATTTCTTGGGAGTATAATAAGGCAAAGCCTATAAGATCAACCCTACATTATGAGTACCACGGAAACTGCTAGACATTTTTTTTCATTCTCATGGATGTAGCATGAGTATAAAGTTGCACTACACTACTTACATTCATCTAAACTAAGAAAATATCATACCAAGCGCTTCCATCATGATCTAAAGTTCATGGAAGGACGTTACCAGGCTAAGCAAATGGGTAATATCAATAATATGTAATAATAAGGTCCAGTACTATGTTGAGCTTGATGTAAGAGGAATATTTCCTATGAGTACTTAAAATGCACTAGTAGATCGTTACTACGAGAGAGAAAGTTACTACACCATAAATTATCAGTATGATATATTTATACTAATTAACTAAACATCATAATTCCTATACTTATTACAATTCATTGTTTTACCATATTACTTCTTTATTCATATTAGTATTTGTTAAAATTTAATTATGTTTATACCATAGTTTATATGTTTAACGACATTGTATTACATCATCATATGCTGAAATTTGTTTTAAATCTAATTTCTACTTACATTATATTTAATTATATCTCAATATATATATAATAAATATATTATTAATTATATATATATATATAATATTAATATAAATATTAATATATATATATATATATATATATATATATATATAATATATATATATATTATATATATAATATAAATATATATTAAATTTATATATTATATAATTTAGGCTTATCATTGTATCCCTCATATGGATAGAGTCATATATAGAGCTATAGCTGGCTCCATCATCTTCTTCCCACGTGTCTCTCTACTCTTTCTCTATCAAAAAAAAAATGGACAAACTTATAAGAAAAATAATAGAATAAAAAGGAAGAAATTATAAATATAAATCTAAATAACAATAATTAAAAATTTTTATTATCTACTCCAAATATTTTAAAAATTAGGAATTAAATATTATATAAAGTTACAAAAGTAAATAAACATTTATTTATTAACATAATACTAGAAATCTATAAGTTCTAACTGTAAAATATGAGTGAAAATTTGTAGATACTACTCAACCAAATATATGATTATAGGCATCTCAGGTGCCTGATAGTGCTATAGTAACGTATTTACATACTCACTAAAATTTGTGTCTCACGATATCAATCTAGTTCACATCTTCATCTATGATTATCTTATATCATTACAAATGTGCTCATAATTAAGTAAAAATAAGGTTATGCATTAATTAAGTCATATAACAATTTTGCTATTTAGAATAGTAGTGACTATATCATTACAATATGTAGCACAATTTTAGCTAATAATATAGTATTATGCTTATTAAATCATCAATTTGTCACTTATTGAAGTTGTTATATCATATAATATCATATATATATATACCATATAATATCGCTCATCTTATATATATTTAATATATATAATATAATTATTATATATATATATATATATATATATATTATATTAATAAATATATTATATATAAAATACTATATATAATATTAATATAATTAATATAATATATGATATATATATTAATATAATATAATATACTCTTTTGTGATTAAATATATATATATATTATAGACCGCTCTTTGACATGTTATAAATAAAATCATTATAAATTATTATTAAAAATTTAAATTGTTACACACAATATCTCACAAAATGCGATAGTGAATATGCAAAAACGCGATATTGAGCACGTTTTTGGAATCAGCAACACACGAAATGGGGGGTGCAGAGAGGAGTGCAAGTGCAGAGAGCCCCGTCCAATAGCAGCCCCCCCCTAGGGTATTATTTCATGAGTTCAAGCACGAGATGTTTATCCATAAAACGCTAATTAAATATATCATATTAAGAAAATAATATACGCTATTGTTATTACCTTTATCTCACTATAAGCAAACCTTAACTTCACATATAAAATACTATAATATATAATAAAATAGAAATTATAATAATATGTAAAAAGTTTTTAAATAATAATAAGAATATTATAATTATATATATATAAAACTAATAACTTACATTTGTAATTAATAAGCTCTATATACGGTTAAAATGACAGATACATTAGCAAGTTCTCCATTTCAGCGGGAATTTATAACCTAAATTATTCTTGTGGCTTCATAAAATTTTCCTTACACTGTTCTTTATAATAATAAATATTCTTTCACTTTCGACTGAGGACGGTGGAGCTGATGACTGAACAGGTTATACTTTATTCCATATAAATTAATTCTCTTCTATTTCTATAATATTTATTTGAGATACCATAATGAGTTGCCGACATGTGTATTCACCACATAACGCGGATTAAAAGGGGAATCCATTCTGTGCTAATTCCCATCTGGTCAACACTTAGGACCCAAAACATAGAGCTTTATAAATATCTTGTTTAGTCTGCGGTTCTATGATGATTTAATTCCGTATGCTTACCATGCCATTTTACTTTTAGTGCTACAATATTCGATTATGATCATTGGCGCCGTCAGAAGAATGGGACTTTCTTTATTCACTCTCACTTTCTTTTCTGTACTGATGATTTTGATGCCACAATTTCTTTAAAACAAATCAATTAAAAGAGTGAAAACTTTCCCGCACTAAACGTGAATCATGCGTCCGCGCAAGAAGAGTCAGGAGCTAAATTTTATGCAGTTTCTTTCCCAATGACACAATCCAAAACGAGTTATTCGGAAAAATTAATTTTTGTATACACTTGGATGTATGTTATTTCATTTTCTTATTTCAAACTCGCCTCTCGCAAGGTATTAAAATATAAGCTCTTAGTGAGTATGCTCCAGACAGATCTTTTAGTATAAGTTTTGAGCTACCATAACACAAAAACACATTTTATCTACAATATGAAGTATATAATATAGAAAGTCTTTTTTCTACTGATTTCTTTAAGCCCTCGATACGACTGAGTGAGTAAGGTAATAATTTTGGGGCACAAAAAATTTTGGCACATAGAGGAAGCTTGTGGTGAGCTAGAAAGTTCGCCCGGAAAGAATATTGTTTTAAGAAGGATTAAAGTATTATTTGATAAAATTTAGGTACTGGAGAGACAGAGTAATCCACCTTGAGAGGTAAACAATGGTGGTATATCAGGCTTATCAACGTTTATGAAATGCTCTTAGTATTTGATTGGTGATAAAGTTGTTGTCAATTGCGCATCTAGAAGTAGAGTGGAAGAGATAAAAACTTATTTTGCCACATGTAACTCAATTAAGGTACGGAGTTTAAATGTAGTGTTGATGTCTAATTGCATTTCACGAAATGCGAGGTGCGAGATAGCTACTAAGCTTATGTATTATTGGGGAAGTAGAAAAACTTTTTATGGGTTGTCATGTCAGAAGGACATACATTGCTTAAAGCATATTAAATCAATATATAAACGAGTTCTACCACTGTGACCAAAATAACACGATTTTTGGAGATTATATATACGCTCCAGGAGACTTAAAATTTTCATCCTGAGGTGGATATAAGTTGACATCAGAAAAATATTTATCTGCCTCATGATAAATGTTATATAGACATTCATGCAGCTTTGCCGTTGCGGTGAATCCGGGATATGAATAATTGAACGTGATTTAGATTTAAGCTTTATATATTTCATAATTAGGTAACATAAAAGCCTAGCCTTTCTGGTAGCTGAAGGAACTTGGAAATATAATAGCACATAGCTATCTTACCTATTCACAACGAAGTGGCTCAACACACTAAAAATACACGTGTAATTATTTCGTTCTTGAGGTGAGAGAGCAAAATATTTATTCGTTTCTCGATATGTATCTGAGTAGATCACATATTTCACGGCGGGTTCGAAGCGACTGGTAGGACACGAGCGGGCCTTGGCCACGAGAGCGTTGCCCGTTGATAGAACACCTACCCAGTAGTACACGAGAGAGTATCTCTTCTGACTGTTGATCTGAATGACTAGTAAGGTGCTTTACTGCAAGTAACTTGAATTATGAGTTTAATATACTATGCTTGTCATAAAGAGTAATCCTAAGAATCTCTATATGTAATGCATTAGTTGCAAACACATCGTGAATAAAACATGGATATCTTGGTAGTCTAGCGGAGAGTCACCACTCTCCCTTTCATACCAACTGTACCGAATGTAAACTGTGTCCTCTTAGGACAGTTACACTAAATAGAAACTATCGCGTGATCTTATTTAATATAGAATATCCTTGTTAAAAATGTCACAAGTATATGGCATACTATAATTGTGATTTCTTAAGCACACCATATATTGTAAAAAATGTAAAAAATTGCGTTGTCTCATTATATTTTATTGTACTACTATTAATTTTATTATAATTTGGTCACTATTAGGTATATATATTTGTTTTGGAAAAAATGTAGTCTCCTGATTAATAAAAAATGTTGAATATAGTTTATGTCTTCTTCACTAGTTCATGGGTTGATTTTTTCTGTTGAGTACATGTTACTTGTGTTGCTATTTCTGGAAGAGCGCGTAATAATAATCTGGTAGTAGTGGTTGCCTAACTTGGGATAGTAGTGGTACCAGCACGCGAATAAGTTGTCCCTGGATCAGGTTGGGAATTACACTAAATAATGGCGAGAAAAAGCACCATATATGTTAAAGATAATGTTTTGACCTGATATATAGACAAAACCGCGTGAGATACCACCCAAATTATGAACTAACTATATTTCCAAGGATGCTGAATTTCGGCACAATCCACATAAATAACTATCCTATTCTCCTTTATGTAAGTATGATAGATATCTGCTAAACTAGTTTGACTTAGCGTGAGTATTACTAAAATATTGAAGGGATGTAGCATCGTTATTGTAGAGTAGTTATTTGGTATATTTAGATCAATTCTATCTAAAAAAGAACTATAATTTGGCTCCTTAATTATGTAAAACCATTTAGTAAAATATAATAATAAAGTAACATGCATTCCAATTAGTGTCATAAAATGTACCTCAATTATATGCAATATCAGATGGCAATTAAAAGATGCTCAGTGCAGCTACATCTTAATAATTACTTAGTTAGGTAGCAGCAAGGATATTATAACTAGTAATAAATAAATATTATATATAAATAAATCTAAAGCGTGTTATAGTAGTCACTGATATACGAAATAGTTACAGGTTATCCTTATTTATATAAAAAAATAGGCAAAATTGGACGCGCCATCTCTGAATACTGAAGCTCTTCACACACTAATGTGAATTATTTTGCGCTCTGGAAAGCATATAATGCAAATGCAGAGGATACTATTCACGACGATGCTCTAGCCATAACACGCGCGCTATGATCTATGCTCTGTGCGATTTCTACCACCGTCAATCTTTCTCCCAATTTTTAATACATGATTCAAACGTATAGAGATAGAATCATAAGCTAAGAGATTGGTAATCGATGGAAAATCATATAGAGGAATAAGTACTGAGTAAATCTATAGAATGAATGCAACATAGCAGAAGCAGTGATAAACACACAAGTTCTGTGAAGAGAGAAAATCGATCCACGTAACTTCAGGAAAAATGAAAACTGTGAGTAGATAATCATATATTTGTGGAAAAGTGCTTGTAGTTGTTAAACTCTCGGAAATAGGTCCTATTAGCTATAATTTATCTTATGAGAAAGAAGATAACCCATATTTGTTAAATTATCAGTCTCCCGTTTAGCAGTCGCCAGATAGCATACAAAGTCTCAAAACGATACGACTACGCGAATCACAGCACTCACTGTCTGGGTACTATCATATAGATATGGTTCAGCTTCCGTATTTAGATATAAGTAGTATTCATCAATGTATAGTGAAAGTTAAATTTTCATAGAGATATACACTACCTCTTTAAATAAAAACTTAAAGTGACCTGAAGATAATAGCCATAGACTATATATTATATAGGTCTACTAGCACGAGATAATAGATATATACAATTAAAATATGAGTAAGCTTGTTGGACTTGTTTGAATGGATTACATCCTAATACCATGAACTGCTAAAGCTAATGAGTTCAGACGTTTAAATAAAAGATCAAGTACTAATATATATATACTAAAGCAAAATATATAAATCGCAATTAGCTGTTCCTATCGTTCAAATATTTAATTAAATAAATATAACCATTATATTACTTGAGTTCTACTAGAATATTTATCGATAACAACTATTAGCGATAATTAGTAAAATATAATTATATAAATTTTTCTCATAGTAGAAAAATTGATTCTCTAGCAGAATTATGAGTGGTCATTAAATTATACATATCATATGTTATGTAGTACAAGATAACTGATAGTCTGACCAAATTAACAAATCAACTAGGTATATTTTAACGACTAACATTTGCCATAATTATAAAATGTATCATTGTATAAAAATATCCTTCATCTGATCCAGATGTAACGCAAGCCACAACGAACTGCAGTCAATGTCTAAAGCTTATATCTACAGCAGCAGTGAGAAATTACACTTGCATTATCTACTATATATGTTAATATCATGTATGAGAATCATAAGGGTGCTTAATATTAGGAGACGCTTTTACTAAGGTATGCACAGATAGACTATCACAAAACTAAAAAATGTGAGTGTTGGTGATGCAAGAAGAAAGTGCAAGAGAAATAAATCTGTAAATAATTTTTGATATATAAAGATAATACAAGTTGTATGGTGTAGATGAAATAAATACTTTAGAAGTCGACAGCAATAATGCTTGCTTTAAGAGTAATATATTTTAAAATATAATAATAAATACATAAGTGAAAGGTTCAATTTCAACTTCAAAAAATAACTTTTCAAACTCAATATTATCCATTAGGTGAGCCATTATCCGACTAAAAGGGAAGTGCCATGCCACTCCAGCGATTTTCTTAGTAATAAAGTTTCTTGCCGTCACACTTGTAGTATTTGAGAAACTCATAAAATGAAGTTGCTCACAACTCACCCAATATATCTTGAAATCACATTGTAGTGGTATTATGGGCAATGGTTCATACATTTTATAAAGTGGCGTCTATGAAATGTAAACAAATATAATTAATAGAGAAACAAACACTAATAAAATAATAACACGGACCTATATTCCTTTAGTACAATTATTTATGGCACCCCGTTATATCAATGACTAATGAATAAATAAATACTCACAATATTACCGAATATTTTAAAAAAAAATTGGACCTCATATATATAACTGAAATATATTAACTTATAGAAACTACTATATATAATTGAGGAGAAGGCTCAAGAAAATCTATTTGAGTATTGAATATATTACTATGAGGTAATAATGATTCAGATAGGTAGAAATACATATAGATTAGATAATAATATGTCATCTATACACTGACACATCATCATACAAAAAATGCGAAGGTAATACAGTGTTGTATCACTGGTAAAAATTTCACATTATGCAGCACATATAAAATAAATAAACCAAAAGACATACAGAGAATAATAATATTATCTCGTTAATAATTATACCACGTATATACCATGTTAAACAAAACACCTACTCTCCTATGAGACCTTGCCTAAATTTGGGTATCTCGTTCGTTTAAAAAAAATTAGATTACTTCTATTAAATTTTGCTTTTTTATCTTTTTTTCACCTAAATAGTAAATAAACCACGTGACACGGGATAAATAGGTCAAACTATTTCCCACGAAAAGGATTAAAATGGGCGCTATTTAACTATAGGCATACATTAAACGGCGGGGGGACCAAGCACTCCCTGCCCAAACCGTCATGGACAGAAACAAGTATACGGGTAGCTAGATAGATATCTACTTATCTGATCCTGGGGACAGAAACGTTTAGTTTGATTTCGGTATCTATTCTTCTCTCCAATTTCATTTAAAGCCATTCTATAGAAGTGATAGTTACTCCGGAAGACTTCTCCCCTCTTACTAGTTTATACTCATTTGAAATAAAACTTTTCGCTAACAATTTTTGAAGTGTTGCGAATCTATATAAGTGTTACAATCTTTTTAATTTATTCAAACCTTTGAAAACGAGCGTCACTCTTATAAGTATATTTATTAGTGTAGATTCCGGGGTATTCACTATTCCGATCCCATCCCCTATATCGGAGGTATGTAGAAAATACGTTCACTGGACATTCTATATACCCTTGTGTTTTCCACCGTTACGTGATCTATGCGAGCCACACTAATAGTATATAGTGCCAGTATAATATCGGGCATTATTATCCTATATGTGGAGATAATATTTACTCAAGGATTATTATCCTAAAAATTATATAATATCTAGATGTATATTATGCTATTAGTAAGTTTATTGAGATATATATAATTTATATTATATATATATAATATTAATATATATATTATTATGGTAATAATATATATTAATTATATATTAATATATATTATAATTAATATATAATTAAAAAATATATATATAATATATATTATAATTAAATAATACTATTAAAAATAAAATATTATATATATATATATAAATATATTTTTTATTTTAATTTTATTTTTTTATTTTATACAATTATTCCGCACTAAACAATTGTACACAGCATTCCATACCATAGTTATATTCCTTGTTATTTACATCGTAGCATTATATAGTTATATAAGATACAATATGATCAGGAATACTAAAAAAACACGCTGCTCTGATAATTGAGTAGGATATGGGCTTGAGTCCGTGGATACCCAATTAAAAAAAATATTTAGTAATAATGATGATTATAAGCGCAGCATCTTGTACACTAATCTATCATGTTTGTTGATAGCAAGTGATACTTAACAGTTATAATAAGATGTTAAAAGTATATATATAATAATTCGCAAAAAAATGGTTATTACAAAAATAACAAAGTATTTAAAATTAAAGTACTCTATAATAGCTAATTATTTTTAAGTTGAATAATATTAGAGTATATTAGGGCACAGGTTTTAGAAGGTCAACCCTTATTTTAAAGAAAAGACCTAGGTTATGCTTTGAAAGAGAAGTGAATAAATAGTAAGTTAAGATAAAATAAAGTTGATTAAGATTTATCTGTCTTTTGGAGGGGCCGTTACCCAGCTCATAATGTGGGATTGAGGTTTGAGCATGAGATTAACAGGAGGGGGAGAGTGGCCCTTTCCATTTTAGAAAGGAACGATTTTCTTTCACATATTTCGTGTAATTTTGTTATAGCTATCTAAATGTATAAATAAGTTTTTAAAGTATTTGAAGTCATTTCGATAAAATTTGATAAAAATGTATATGAATAAAGAACTATATTTGATCAAAACATAAAATAGATAAATATTGAGAGATTCAAAATGAAAAATAATCTTTTAAGAAATGTACTTGAACAAGGAAAACATTCGAAAACGACGTTTTTAGAGGTCAGATAAAAGCTACAGTTTACTTTCTTTAGTTCCACAAAACAAAATTGGCTGAAAATTAAGAATATTCTTACTGTCCACCTTTTAGGTACGGTAGGTAGTAAAATAATTGGGTCTCAGCCCGAGCAAATATTGGATCCCTGCCCTTTAATTGAAGATATAAAATATACCATGATGGCCGGGTTAAATATCCAGACTATATATAAAAATATATATTCTATTTTATTTCGGGAGGCAAATACAAATCGTTTTTTATATTATATATATATATATATTAATCATTATATATATATATATATAGTATATAATTAAATTATATATATATATTATATATTAATAATATATATATATATATTAATATATGATATATATATTAATATTAATATAATATATATATTAATTATATAATATTAATATATATATATATTATATCTATAAAAGAAAACAATTTTAAGGTTCGGCCATATATTAATATAATAATAATATAAAATATATATATATATAATTAATTAATATATTAATATATATATTATATTATATATATTATTTTTATCCTATATTAATAAAATAATAATATATATATATTATATATATATATGATATAATAGTAATGATAATATTATTATAATAATATTCTATTTATTATGGGAAGAAATTTAATGAATGGAAAATATATAAACCTAATAATAAATAAAATTTACCCTTTATTCTTAAAATTGTATAAAAATATATATCTAAAATTAGGGCCCTTGACTCATTGATAAGAAATGAAAGCGGAAGTCCCAGAAATAATGATAACAACTATTTTATATTATTATCCAATATTTCGATGTGTGTATAGAGGAGTATAGGCCTAATACGTTATCCTATAAGTCTTACATTATTACCTATACATAGTTAAATTACTCTAAGTATTGGATTTTCAGTATATACTAACCGAAAAAGCTTACTTTTACTACAGATAATACATTAATATACACTCAGGGTAAAATTGCCAATGATATATTTCAAATCATAAAGAATGTAAATATATTTTGGAATATTGGTGACTATGGAGAGGAAACAAGAACCTAGTTATATCTATTAGCTGGAGTTTTGGGGCGATACTATAGTTGACTATTAGTGATGCCATATTTCATAACTTATATCTTAATATATTATGCCATGTGTTCACATTATATTTACTCTAATATTTTCACTTGCTAAATGCTGCTACGCGTGCATCATCTGTGTAATATTGTTATCTAGTTCATTTTGATGAAAAACATTCTTGCTACTATCACATCAAAATTAAGGTACAAAAGGATATGATAATATTCTCACACGCCTATCAGAGTAACTTCTAACACTATATAGACCACAAACGGAGAGATTTAAAACTCTCTCTAATGCTTATGTATCATCCAAAATTGGTATAAAATTGGGGGTTTGCGATAATAAGTCTGTGGGTCGGAAGTAGAAATGTTGGTCTGTATTTTTTTAGAATTTGTTAATTCTTAGTAAAGCAGCAATTTCAATACTCAGTTCAGATTCAGATGCGCTTACACATTCTTCAAAATCAGCTGAAATTCTAATGTTGCATTTGTTTCTGACTTGGTTTCAAGTTTCAGTTTTAACTAATGGAACTTCGAGATTTGTCATTCGAAGCGACGAATTATATAAATTAATTTAACTCTGCACTTTATATTAATTAACGGATATAACTTAAAATTTTTTAGTGTCTAGAAAAATTTCGGGGGGGGACATGGCCCCCTGGCCCCTTGGCCCCCCTGGATACGCCACTGTATATTATATATATATATATATATATATAGTATATATATATATTATATATATATATATTATATATATATATATATATATTATAAATATAAATTTTTTTGTTTTAGTTTTAGATAATTTTTTATATTATTTGTTTGAATATTTTCATTCATTTGACCAAATTTTCGCAAAAAAAAAGAGAATTTTATCGAAACATTATAAAATTTCTAAAAAGATCGATCGTTTTTATAATGTTAACTCGTGCTAAGCAGAGCGGACGAGTATAGGAGTCGCTTCTGATATAATATAAATATATATATATATATATATCTATATATATATACATATATATATTAATATAATATACATATATTTATATATATATATATATAAAAATATATATATATAAATATAATATATATATATATTAAATAATATATATATTATATATAATATATATATATTTTAAGATGGTAGGATGTGACATATAAATTTAATAGAATTAATAATAATATAATAATAAAATATAATAATAATATATTATTAATAATAATAATAAAAATAATATAAATAATAATAATAATAATAATAATAATAATAATAATAATAATAATAATAATAATAATAATAATAATAATAATAATAATAATAATAATAATAATAATAATATAATAATAATCTAATAATTGTAATGCGATATAATAATAATAATACATAATAATATAAATAATATAATAGTAATATAATAATAATACTATAATAATAATATATAATATATAATAATAATAATATAATAATAAAATACTAATAATAATAATCAGAACCATAATAATAATAACACAAACATAATAATTTAATAATATTAATAATAATAATAATGATAATAATAATAATAATAATAATAATAATAATAATAATAATAATAATAATAATAATAATAATAATAATAATAATAATAATAATAATAATAAAAATAATGGCAATAATAAATTTTATTTTATTTTCCCAGCAAAATGTATTGAAAAATGTATCGACAAAAGTATCGCGCCCATCTCAATTCGTTTGTCGATACATTTTTCGATATATTTTGCTGGGAAATTTTTTTTTTATCTTTTCTCAAGCAAAATGTATCGAAACATCTCTGCTAATACATCTTACTCACCACCATAGTTTTACTACTATACATTAACACCGGTGACAGCATACCATCATGCAGGACCATAGAGCACTCAAGATAAAAGATTTAGTTCCACTAGCCACCTCCTTGCCACTCAAAACTTTCCTACATATTGCATTCATTATTATTCGTAACATTTTTATCCAACATATAGCATAAATATTTAGTCAGATGCTTGTTCAAGTTGCTTACCATCCAACACGATTTCATACTGTGAACTAACCTCTTCCACCACCATCACCACCACCTTCAGCTTACTCTTTTCTACATTTACTTTCAAATCCCCTCCTTTTACACATCTTGCCAAACACCTCTATCACTCCTCTTAAACTTTCTTCAGATTTGAGAATATGCATTGTTATTCCCTCCAATCTCTTTCAATTCTTTGAAAATTTCCCTTCCATGCTACCCCTACTTTTAATTCATTCATTAACAAATCCATATACTAATAACCATGGAGACATACCACATCCCTGCCTCACTCCACTTTAAATAACACTGGACACTAAAATTTGAGTTTTTGTCCTGTTAAATGAGTAAAGAATGGGGTGGATTCTTCATGGAGTTTTGGTGCGCTGATTCCCATTGCATACCATTTTGTTTGTAAAGGGCAGGGTTTTTTTGTAATAAGAAATTAAATATTTAATATTGTTATAAAATGAGTAAGCTTAGTAATTATCACAGTATATACTTTTCCCCCTTTTTTTGCAATTTAAATGTAGCATTTTGAAGAATTTTTCTACTGTATTTGCGTTAGGAACATACCTTTTATCACCAACAATATTCTGCAAGATATTTGGATTCAATTCCCTGATAACGTTTTTTCGATAGTTGAAATATCTTGGGGGAATCGTTCACCATGAGCTCATCGCTTATAGCGCCTGGATTGCAGTTAGGAAAAAAGTCCAAGTGTGAATGATGAAATGTATTTTTAGGGACATCTTACATCCCATTTGCTTTATAATTTCGAAGGAGTTCGGAAACTAGTTCTTCATATTTGTCGGCCTTAATATTGCCTAGAAACCCAGTAATGACCTTTTTAAAGGATCTCCATGTAGGTTTTTCAATATTATTCAAGCTTTAATCAAAGTGATGGTCCTTCATTAGCTCCCTTATTTGTGGGCTACAAATATACCCTCTTAATTTTAGCCTAACTGATTCTAGGGAATTTCTTATTTACGTAGGGACCCTGGACCACTTTTATCCAACGTTTTTTTACAAAATTTTCATTAACGCCGAATTTGATGTTGCAAAGGAGGAAGATATTACGATTTAGGTTTCCCCAAGTGTTGAAAATAACATCTTTATTTCGGTAATAGATTTATTTTAGGCCTTGCTTCTTGACAAAATGATTTTTGCGATCTCTGCTATCTACACTCGCGGTAGTATTTAACAAAAATTTAGTATAATCCTGTCTAATCATCACAACGTGCTATGACTTTTAAATATCCGCATATATTCCAAGAATGCTTGTTCCGTATCGTATTTTCGATAAACAAAATTTTCATGTGTCGTAGGCAGGGTTGTGAGCTTCGGGAGTCGGAGTCGAGTCGCGAGTCGGGGAGTCGGTAGTTTTGAGAGGGTGGAGTCGGGTCGAGTCGGATGTGTAATTTTCAACAAGGTCGTCGGAGTCGAGTCGGAGTCGGTAAATTTCAAGGAGGTCGGAGTCGAAGTCGGGAACTTTCAAGATAGAGTTGGAAATAAGTAGAGTTGAGTCAGAAACATTTGAACTGACAAAGTTATGAATTGAGACTCTGACCTCAATCACTTCATACAAGTTAACTGACTTGCGACTTCCACAGCACACAAATCGCAATTGCAAACTTCGTAAGTTTTTAACCTGCACCTTATGTTTCAATTTGGATTATACTTTAATAAATTCAACCTTCCCTTATACCATCTATATTTAGATGCTGAAGAAATAAAAGCTCCATGGTACGAAGAGAATTTCTCATTGACAATGATATTCTACTAGCTGCTGTTTATTATAGAATCCTACTAACGAAGGTAAGGTTTAACTGAAGATCAACAAAAAAAGCTTAATCTGGCAAGAGTTCAAAAAGAAAAGGACAATCTTCACATAATTGTAAGGTGATCGAACACATATTACTATTACTACTTAATCAAGTGTTTTTGTGCAATAACCTCAAAATTTTGAAAACATTCCTGAATAATGCGATAAACTTTAGTCGAAAGAAAAGAAAGAAGAAGTTCAAGGAAAGTCAAGTTCTTCCTCATCCTCGTACACAATATTCCATAACTTTAAGTATATTATAATATAATATATATATATATATATATATTATAATATATATTATATATATCATTAATAAATATAATATATATATATATATATATATATAATAATATATTTATAATATTTATCATATATATATATTTAAAGCCCCTCCCCGAAATTATTTAAGTTATAAAAAATTTTGACTACTGAGATTCTTAATTATAATTTTATAAGAATGATAAATAAGAGTAAATCAAAGAAAATTAAGAGTATATATTTTAATAATAGAATGAAGGAAACATTTAGTAGTTGAAAACGATACTTCCCTTAAGTTTTAAAGCGTATGTCGATAGACTTTGTTAACAGCTTTATATATATATATATCTATATATATATATATAATTATATATATATATATTATATATATATATATATTATATTATATATAATACATAATATATATTATAATATATAATATATATATAATTTACGTCAGAGGCTTAAATGAAGTTTTTTTAAGCTTGCAGATGATCCAAAGTGGAGCTACCTTAATTAATCGCGTACTGAAGGTTTTATATTCAAAATGAATTTCTTTTGTACACCCGAAAAGGGCTATTGAATTTTATAGTCAAATGTGTAAGATCTACATTTTAGGTACGTCAACATAAAAGATCTTTAACTACGATATGAATGGGATGGCTTGAGTCTGTCGACCAAAAAAAAAAAAAAATTTAGATGTGAGTATAAGCAGCAATCTGAAAAGTAGCTATATCAGTGTTTGAAGCAAGGAATAAAGTATTAAGATGTTGGGTGTAATTAATTGCAATAAGACTTACCGAACTACCAAATTTATAAGTAGCTGTATAATATAGCTATTTTGGGGTCAGTTTAGAGATGCGCAAAGTTTGGTGCCCATTTAAGAAAGCCTAGGTATATCTGGAGAGACGTATAGCGTACTAGCAAACAAGGATGATTCTGGCTTTGAGGATAAAGGCTATGAGAGAGGCTGAAAGGAGTTAGGATGTTTCCTTCAGAAAGGCGATTTCTCATAAGTGAATCATTAAACCAGCATAAAAATTACATGCATTGATAATAGCTGGAACCAATAATTTCTTTTAATTAAGGGCAGCATCCAAATATTGGGGGATTTTGGGACCCCATTTTAGCACCACCTAAAAATGGACATAAAAAGTTCTTCAATTTCAGACCAATTTTGATGGGGAAAAAGCAAACCGAGCTTTTTTTTTTACCTCTAAAACGTTCATTTCGGTGTGTTTTCCAGTGTCAGTAGTCATCATTGTTTGAGCGTTTCATTTCCTTCAGAACCTAATTTTGTTTGACAATCTATTTAACGCATCAACTCTACAATATTTTTTCGAAATGACTTCAAACTTGGAAAATACAAAGAGGTCTATTACACACAAAATGCACATATTAGTTTTTTGATTTTTGGAAAATGGTGCTCACCAATGTAGAAATTTAAAACCGACCTTTTAACCAAAGAGAAGCGAATGAGCACAACTTTTCCAAAAATCAAAAAACAATCTGCATCTTATGTGTTAAGTCCTATTGTTTTATTTCAAAGTTGAAGTCATTTCGAAAAAAAATTGTAGAATTGATACGAAAAAATATCAAAAATTAGGTTTCTGAAAAAAATGAAAAAGCCGAAACAATGACTACAGACTCAGAAAAACACCGAAATGACGTTTTAGAGGTCAAGAAAAAGCTGCGGTTTTACTTTTTTTCCCATTAAAGTTGTCTGAAAATTAATGATTTTATGCCCATTTTCTGTGGGTTGGGCTAAAATGTCCTATAATCCTTAATTTGGATCTCCCCTCTAAACACACGAAAGGAGACTCGGAGACTCAGTAAGAAAATTAAGAAGACGTGTAACCTTGATGTAACAAAACATTCATTCCTGTAATAGTGTTGTAAGTTTTTGAAATGGTTTCCGAGAGGTTGTGAGTTGACTCACTTGCAGCATTAAAGAAAGGATTATAGTGTTAAACTTTGTTTTTGGAACCATTAGCAGAGTAGTATTTAAACTAGTGGAGATCAAATTTATGGGTTTGTTAGTTTGTTTTAAGTATATTTCATGTTGTAGCTACGGTATTCATGATAGCAAAAGGAAAAGGGTTGCATGAGTTAGATGTAGTCTTTTCCTTTTTGGTTGTAAAATGAAAATTTAATTATAGTGTAAACTTTGTTTTTGGAACCATTAGCAGGCCTTAGGTGTGGTGTTAGGTGAATTATGTGCATGGGCATTATTTGATAATACTTTAGTTGACTGGGACAGTCTCGATAGCACAGTTGCTCCTCTAACTGGTTCTCTGTTTCCTTATCTCTATCGAAGGTAATGCACTAACTTTGTTATAAATAATGACTTTCTTGAACAACGATATGATGGTGTAGTTATTGATGATACAAATATTTATATATTGTCTTTGTATTATTTTGTGGATTTGCGTGAACATGTTGTTTAGTGATTGGTTCTGTTGGTTTGACTGGGACAGTCTCGATAGGCCCATGTGGCTTCTTACTGTCTTTTTATTTTTAGTTTCTAATGTACATTATATCACCATGGTATTTTTCTTTGTTGTTACAGGAAGTTCCATCGTTTGACTTTCATTTGGAAACTACTTTTATCTCGTATTTTGTCAGTACTGGTATTGAACCTCCTGAAGATATAAACTTTTCAGACCACGAACGAGAGCTGTTTCTTCAATATACTAACTCATCTGGGCATGATATCAAGGAAGAGGTTTGTTTAAGTTACTTGATAATTTGTATAATTTTATTAAGCTTTTTATTTACTGTCTTTAAATTTGTGTAGATAGAGCTATTATGGATTGTTATTGATGTGAAGACAGAAGAAACTAAATTATTTATTTCCTCTTCTCTTTTTTGAATCTTAGTAATTATTAACAGAATGTGGGTTCTAATGAAGTTTAAACTGTTATAAATGCCAGCTTTGAAAATTCGAATTTTAAAACTTTTTAATTGTATGGTGATGCATATTCCTTGTATGAGTGTCACATTTAAACTATTGTGAAAAATATAGCTGGATAACTTGTATGTTGATTCATATTGAATTTGCAAATTTTTTTTTTAATTTATTCTGAATGCACTCCACAACTTAATGATAAAAAAATACATCTTAGAACAGCCAAACCTGAGTATTTCTTCAGGTCTGTAATGTTTACTTGGGATGAACTTTACAAATAAACTGTTTCCGCCGAGAATTTCAGAGGTTTAAGAGTATCTAAAGTTGATGAACTAGTTTTGTTGATGATTTATGTGTTATATTTTGTTTTGTTTTTTCCTTCTGATTATGTGTTAAAAAAAAACTTTAATTTCAATTTTGTTATAAAGATTAAATTTTTTATATATATTTTTTTATGTATATAGTAGTTAACTCTTATTTATTTGATGAGATCTTCATGTTTTGTATTTTTAGAATTTCTGAAAAATATCAAGATAAATTTATTATTTAATGGAAAATTTCATTAGTCAGTAAAAAACATTCTACTTTGATTCCAACTAATATATTTAAATTTATAATGCAAAATAATTTGGTTAAAATTATCAAGCCATTTTTATAGACTGTTCAGTTGTTACAATGTTAGTCTAGTAGTTGTAAATCTGCCGCTGTGGCTTATTTTTTTTTTTTTTTTTTTTTTTCTTTTATCAATTTATAAACGTTTAGTAAACATATGATCACAAGAAGAATGAAAATTAGGTATATCTTTTGTACACTTTCCACACAAAATCAAAATCTACATCCTACTAATTGCTCTCATAAATTAGTAGTTTGTTGTATCGCCGTAAACGACTTTATATCTCGGCGAAACTGTATGAAACGTTTAGGTACATGGAATGTTAGAAGAGTGAACGGCAGAGGAGAAGAAGAAAGAGGTGATGGATGTATTTAGGAATGGTAAATTTGATATGCTTGCTGTGACTTAAACAAAGACGAAAGGAAGTGAAGACTAGTAATGTAGAGTGAGATGTATGTGTTTTGGAACGGAAAGGAATGAGAGAGGAAGAGAAGGAGTTACGATTCTGATGAGTGATTCGTGGCACTGAACTATGGTGGATTTTATTTGTCTCAGTACTAGAATACTAATGATTAATTTAAGTTTGAGAAGATTAAGGTATGTGTGGTTGTAGCATATGGTTCATTTGAAGGTGATGTTGAGGAGAGTAAGACTTCCTGGGACAATCTGAATGATGTTTTGGGCGGGATGAGATTGTGTTGGGCGACTTGAATGGTTGAATAAGTGATTGAAAGAGGGATGGTATTGCAGGTGCCTTTGGGGTTGCGGAATAAAATGAGAATGGTAGGAAGGTAATTGATTTCTGTAAAGAGAGAGGTATATGTGTAAGTAATACATTTTTTGAACATAGACTATCCGTAAGTATAGAAGAGTAGGTGTAGATAGAGATCGTGTTGAAGTGAAGAGTTTGATTGAGCTTGTGCTTGTGAAGATGTTGAAGTACAATCACTGCAAAAAACTTGGGACCTGCCTGTGCTATCTACGTGAAAAAAGCTTACCAAGATTTTTTGGCATTTCTAGTGCTATGCAGTAAGAATTTTCTATCAATATCAATTGCTATCTGGTATTTTGTCTTAGTGGTAGATTTCACTGTTGCAGAAACTGAGCTCTTCACGCCCCACTGGATTTGATTAAGGGAAGATGTTTTAGTGTTACTTGGGTTTCTATTACCCAGGATTACATGTTGCTTCATTGAGGTATTTTTATTATTTTTTTTTTTTTTTTACCAGTGTTAATATGTTTGGTTCTTGCTCGAAGGGAGGCAGGAGAAAATCTCCATAAAGGAAATTTGTGCTCATTCTAGCCAAGGCAAAAGTATCATAATGCGCTGCCTTCTACAGCTCATGGGTTCCCACTAAACGCTTGGGGTGAGATTTTTTCACCTTTAAGGCCGTCAAACAAGGGTTCTTGGTCAGTTCCCTTGGTACTAAGTTGTGTTACCGTGAAGATTTCTGTGGTCCACCAGGGATAAGTTTGTAGAATGGAACATAGTTTAGTGGGAGCGAACGAGTTGCACCAAGCAGTAGCATTACGGTACTTTTGCCTCTGCCAGAACGAGGACAAATTTCCTTTATAGAGACATTCTCCTGCCTCCATGATAAGATACATGTTTTTTCTCCTTTCGAACAAGAGGAACCAAACATATTAACACTTTGGTTAAAAAAACAAAACAAAAAAAACAACTATCTCAACGAAGCAACATGTAATCCTTTCAATGGAAACTGGAGCAACACCAAAACAACTTCCCTTATCCATTAATTGTGTCCTGCTGGGCACTGACGAGCTCAGCTGCTGCAACAGCGAAGTCTACGATTCAGACAAGATGCCGGATATCTTAACGCATTGCGTTAGAAACGCCAATGATCTTGGTATGCTTCTTTCATCAAAATAACATGGAAGGTCCAAAGATTTTGGCGGTGAATGTATGTGATGGATGTTAAATCAGCGAGAAGGTTGGGGATGGGAATATTAGATCATTGTTGTTTTATGTAAAATTAAGTTAGTGTGGGCATGGATGGAGAGGAAAGAAAAAAAAATAAGTAAGTGGGGAGAATTAAGAGTGGAAAATGAAATGAGCAAATCTGGATGCAAATAAAGGAAGCGTTTGTTAGTAGTGCAAGAGAAGTATGTGGGTGTAGGAAGTAAGAGTGCCAATAGTGAATTGTGAAATAAAGAGGTGATACAAGTGGTAAAAGTAAAAAGTGGCGTGGATGAATGTGATAAAAGCCAATTATGAGGTTTCGAAAGAAAGGTGCTTGGAAACTTGTAGGAGGAAAAAGAGAAAGGCTAAAAGTTGCATACATTGTAGAAAAAAAGAAAGATGAATGATCAGTTTGGATTGAGGATGAATGGAGATTTACAAGGGAATAAGAAACTGTTTTGAAAGGAAGTGCGAAGGGTTAAGAAAGAGAGTAAGGGGAATCTTAATAGTATAACGAATAGGTACTTCATCTGGTGTTTTTGTGACTAATGAGATGGACGTGAGAAGAGTCGGAGGGAACGTTTCGAAAATCTGCATAACATTTTCAGTAATGAAGAGGTGATAGTGAATGTGTGTCTGTTTGGTGGTATAAGATGTATGTATTTTGGGGATGAAGTAATAGGTAGAGTAAGGAAGTTTAAGAATAGTAAATCAGCAGGTATAGATAAAATTACTGGTGAAATGATAAAGAATGGAGGCGAGATTGTGATTGACTGGATATGGAAGTTGTGTAACAAAGCGTTTGTGGAGAGTAGTCACGAAGGGCTGGAATAGAGCAATGATAGTACCCTTGTATAAAGGTAAGGGTGATAGGGGGAACTGCAGAAATTAAAGGGAAATTAGTTTATTAAGTGTTGTAGGGAAGATATATTGCTGGGATTTTGGTTGAAAGTGGGCTTCGAGTGACTGAAGGGCTAATTGTTGAAGAACGAGGTGCATTTAGAAGTGGTAGAGGATGTGTAGATCAAATTTTTACATTGAAGCAAATAATGTAGATGATGAAAAACTGTATTTAGTTTTTATGGACGTGCAACAGGCATATGACAGGATTATTAGGGAAGCTCTTTGGTAGGTGTTAATGATATATGGTGTTGGTGTTAGGCTTTTGAATGGAATCATAAATATTTATGTTGATAGTGAAGCGTGTGTAACAATAAATGGAGCGGAGAGTGAATGGTTTAATTAATATTAATAGTGGAGTGAGGCAGACATGTGTTATGTCTCCATGGCAATTTAATTTGTATATGGATGGAGTGATAAAAGAATTTAAGGTATTGGTGACAAGGGAGAAGAATGAAAGAGAATGGTGTGTGACCTGCTTATTGTATGCAGATGATTTGGTTTTATTTGGTGAATATGAAGAAAGTTTAAGAGGATTAGTAGAGGGGTTTGAAAGTAATGTAGTTAAGAGTAATGTGATGGATGTTGGTAGGTGAGGAGAGTCTGCAGTGTTAAATCATGTTCGATGGTAGGCAACTGGAACAAGTATCTGAGTTAAAATATTTATGCTGCATGTTGGATGAAAAGGAAATGCATGATGCGTAGAGTGTAGTAGGAAAATTGTGTTTTAGGAGAGTGGCTGGTGTAATTAAATCTTTGAGGAATGCAATGGGACTAAGCCTCGAGTTCGTCAAGGTTCTGCATGAAGGTATGTTGTAAGGTGGTAATGTATAGTAGCGAAACATTGGTGTGGTATAAGAAGTATAGATCTAAGGGCACAGTCTGTTCAGATGGGTATCCTTAGGGGCGTGCTAAGCGTGAAAATATTTGATAAAATGATGAATGAGTGTGTTAGGCAGCCGTGTGATGAGAAAAAAGGCGTGAATGAGAGAAGAAATGTGTGTGTATTAAGATGGTTTGGTCATATGGAAAGGATGTATGATAATCACTTGGTTAAGAGGGTGTATAGAAGTGTGTGTGTTGAGAATCGACCGACTGGGAGACCAAAGAGAAAGTGAATTGTGTCAGTTGTAGAGTGTCTGAAGGAAAGGATTGTGAATTTGGCAGAACCGAAGGAGTTGGTGCATAATTAGAGTACATGGCAATGGTTTGTGAGGGGGCATGATTGTGGGTCTGACCCAGGGGATGAATTCTGACATTGTTATGAAGCTCTAGGGTGGGTTTGACTACGACGAGTTCGCATTTAATGGTATAAAGGGAGGGTAAGGGGGAGGAACTTTCTTTTTAACTTTGGTCTTGTTCTTCTGCTTAAATACTCCATTTTCGGTGCATATTCATGTTGCGTACCTCACCCCCAATCTGTGAGGGGGGAGGGAAAGAAAGAATATTAAGGTTTGCAAGGATGATGGGAAAGTTGTGAGCACTTTAGGAGTAAGTGTTCTGTGATGTATAGGTCAAGACAGTCAATTTTAACAGTAAATCTGTGTTTGTTCCCATGAATATTGAATGGTATCTGAATACGAGTTAAAGCAAGGTCATATATATATATATATATATATATATATATTTATATATTATAGTATATATATATTATATATATATATAATATATATATATATATATATATATATATATATATATATATATATATATATATATATATATACCGTATATATTTATATATATTAGTGAATAATCAGTGCTTTTATTTTTGTAAATACAATTATAGGATTGTTTTGGTAATTTGGACACTCAAGGAGGAGATAATGTTTATGAGAAGAATTCTGCTCACCATGGAGATACTCTATTACACAAGTTAAGAAAAGGATATGAGAAGCCCTCCAACAAATTATAAGGTAATTACAAATTCTAGTTATATATATATATATATATATATATTAATATTATATATATATATATAATTATATATTATATATATATATATATATTATATATATATATATTATATATATATATATATATATAATATATATATTATATATAATATATATTATATATAGTGTAGTGGAGATGAACTTGCAAAGTTGAAACAAATTAAAGATTGGGAATCTTCAAATCTCTCAACTCCCCCCATCCCCCAAGAAAATTTGGCGTTACCGCGACAGCGCATATGCGCCGCCGCAGCTTCCGGAGAAATCTGAGATCATTCCCCAGGACTCTAACCACTCAACTACTTTATTTCTCCTTCTACTCATTATGGGCATACTTTCCTGGCATATGCCTCAGCCTTACTCCTGAAAGCCGGTGACTCAGAAACAAGCCCTGGACCTGGAATCCACAAATGTGGACCAATATGCAACAAGATAGTAAGAAGAAACTCCATACTGCAATGGATTCCACAAACAACTGTTTCTCCTAGTTCACCACGCTACCATTCCCTTCAAAAAACACAATTGAGATCTGCCCAAGTCTGCACTCACCATTCCACAATAACCTCCACCAAATACATAGCATCGCACAAAACAAACCCACAGTATATCAATATATACATTCAACACAAACTGGACTACAAACAAACCCAAAGATATATAGAAGTCTTTAAAACTAACACAACATAGGCCATCACGCCATGATACCAGCGGAGAATACTTACCCACACATAATTTCTGAAAACCCAATTCTACGGCCTATAGATGCCATCTTTCACCACCCAAAACGAGAGAATATTCTATTATCACAACATACTCACACAGAACTATTATAATGCACACCTCACTATCATACATAAACACCATCTCACAAACTACAATGGCATTAAGCGACAGCACCACCAAAATACAATCCTTCACAACAATGGTAAATAAAAAAAAAAACACAATCCAATAAACCTTTACATTCCCCACCACACTTCAACACACTACCCCAGAAATTACAAACCAAACCTCACCAAAATCTCCCACATCTCAAACCTCATAATGGGAGGCGACTTCAACACCCACCGCCCCACATGGTACAATGCCCAAGAAGCAAACCAAAGAGGAACACACATACGGCCATACCAGAAACCCACCCCAAACCAACCAAACATGCACATCACCGGACATAATACTATGCTCACCAAATCTACACACAAAACTCCACTGGTCAACACAAACCAATCTAAACTCTGACCACCTCCCCATCATCACAAAATACCAAAATGTCAACAAACCAAACCACCCACTCAGAAAAACATACACACACTACAAAAAAGCAGACTGGACACAATTCACTGACTACATAGAAAACAACATACATCCCCTAAATATCACAAACGCACTAACACTCAACAAAGCCATACAAAATTTCACTTCTCTAATCCAAAAAGCAGCTTGCAAATTCCTTCCTATAGGATACATAAAAAAAACAACAACAACCCAACCCTAACACCTGAAATAGAACAACTAATCAAACAACGCAACTCACTCAGAAAAATAATACCCACAACACTCCAAATGACAACACAGATCAACGCCTTAAACACCCAAATCCTAAACTTAACAAGCACACACTCTTCAAACAACTTCCAAACCTTCCTCACCAAGAACATCCAACACACGAACAATACCAGAATGTAGAAAACAACAAATACAGTGAAAAACTTAACCAACCAACAAACTCTCACTCACGAATCCATCAAAAACCCAAACACACAAAACCCCCAATCCAACAAAAAACATGGAAACATTCTTGCAACTCACTTCGCATGGCAGAGTCAAACCCCCCCTCCCCCAAAACAGGAAAATCATCAAAACTCTAAAGAAAATAAAACAACCACGACCCAACAATAGAAATAACCACAACTGACCTAGAAATCATAACAAAGACACTTAAAAACTCGCCTACAACTTGCCCAAACAACATCTCAAATAAACACCTCAAGCACCTAGGGAACACAGCTTTAACTCAATTAGCACAAATATATAGTAGTTCCATCAGCCTAAATTTCATTCCCCCTATCTGACACACAAAAGCTACATTATACCCAAAAAACAACTCGAGGAAGAACCATTTTGACCTTAAAATTTGTGTCGCTTTTTGCTTATCCTACACTCGCAATTACAGAAAAAAACATACTAAACAAAATGACTCCACACATCATCAAACATAAATTCCAACACTGTTTCACATAAAACTATTCAACTACAACCGCACTATTATTCAACCCACAATCAATGGCCTAAACTCAAAACCCACTCACAAAACAATAATCATAGCAGTCAACATCAACAAAGCATTCGATACAGTAACTAAACATAACTTGATCCACAAAATAATAAAATCTAACATCCCCACCAACCTAAAGAAATGGATTTCCAATTTCCTATCAGGAAGAACAGAAGAAATACAAACAAACAACACAAAATCCAGAAGAGTAAACATCAATAATGGAGTACCCCAAGGCCAATACTGTCCCCCACACTATTCACGGCCGATCTCCCACAATCACAAACAGAACACACAATAACAATCTACGCAGATGACATTACCGTAGCCACTACACACCAGAACCTAAACAACTGTTAGCCACAAACCTACCAACATACATCAACCAACTTCAAACATGGCTGACAGAAAACAGAATGTCCGCCTCACCAAACAAGTCATCAATTACTTTAATCACCATCGACCGCCAACTTGGCATCACTTGGAGTAACACTTGACACTCATCTCCCATTCAGAACACACAGGCAACATAACTTCATCCGCAAACAAGAAACTGAACATAATAAGAACCATCGCTGGCACAGACTTCACAAACAAACAGACATCCACCACCATATACAAACAATACATTCGTCTGACTCTAAACTACGTCTCTCCAACTTGGCACCCACTACTGACGAAAAACAACATAAAGAAACTCCAAACGACACAAAACAAAGCACTACGAATCATAACAGGATTCACATCAACAGCACCACAACAACACCTAAACGAAGAAACCGAAATACTACCCATAGCCACTTACCTGGATATGATAGGCACACAATTCTTTATCAAAACCAATGCCACA
>JABUQX010057732.1:82500-92398 GCA_015478945.1 Trachelipus rathkii
TTTTTTGGATGCAGTATTGACATTTGTATCAAAATCGCTAAAATGCTTGACTCTTCATTTAAATACCACAGATGATTACAAAATTTCTTCAAAGCAACTGATGAAATGCCTTTTTTTATGCTTTCATATTTTTGTAATGTTTGTAAAAACAATAAATCATTAAAAGGGGCACCAACAGCCGATGGACTCTCCAACCATGCTTTAACATATACCGTTATCAGAAAAAAACAATGTTCTTCAGACCATTCACTTCAGATACTTTTAAAGACAACTGTTCTCTAAATAAAAACCTTTTAAATGAGTAAATGGCCTTTGCCATCCATCGAGCATGATGTAAAGCCCCTGGGGGCCTGATTTTGATTTTCGAGTCTGAGGTTCGTCCAATGAAAATTAGACATAATTCAACGAGCTCACGATAATCGTGCTTTAATTTCTCCTTTTTCAGTGCATTATTAAAATGATTCACATTGCACAGTATGTCGCTTTCACTGCATATTTCGTTCAAGTATTTTTGCCCATTCATATAATTTTCTTTTTCAAAATTATTCCATTTTTCTCTGATGATTTTAAAGAAAACAACATCTGAACCACTAGTCAGTCACATGTGGTGACTCATTTTCAAAAACACTTCGTAGCACTAATTCGTAATGTGGTGCCGACAGTGAGAATATGTCATCTCTCGATCTGCATACTGCTCTAGAAATGTAATGGCACCGCTGATACGACCAGTGTTTTAACTGGTTGTGTCACAACACAGAATTTGAGTATTATCTTCCAATCCCCAATCTACTAGAGCGGCCATAGCTTGTTCCTTCCCTGTGGAATTTTCTAATTTGGGAACCCCAAGCAATTTTTCTCGATCTTTAAATGTAACAATGATAGGTAGCCTTTCACACTTTAAATCTCTCACATTTAAAGCTGGTAGCGATTTTCCATCCCAATGAACGGATACAAAAGTGGGTTCATTTGTCTTAAATAATTCTTTAATCTTAGTAGCATTCGTTTTACGAAACTTCTCCCGATATCTCTGGATCGTATTTCGATTGATTGCCAGTTCATCTATATTGTGCCCTAAAGACTCAGCAGCTGCTTCGAGAATAAAAACGGCATTTCTCTGACTAATATGTCACCGATCGAGTATAGCCATTAATTTTGGAGTTAAAAAACATTTCCGTCCACGTACAGGCTTCTCTTTTATCCCTAAATCAATCTGCGCGTCTCTTTTTTCCTCAAGAGACATCTGGGTAATGTTTGTAGAAGGGCCAGGTTGAATAGAAATATCTTCTAATTCCTCCATACTTGACGATTCTCCTGATGTATCCATGCAACTGGCAGATATCTCAGAACTACATTGAGCCTTAGTCAGTCTGCTTTCATGTGCAGTCAATCTCAGTAATGCCCTTTCTTCACGCTTTGATAGCTTCATATCGACTCCCCTAAGACATCCCCTTCGCCCAGGCTCTCTTTGACTGAGTAAAAACTTTGTCTTTTTCAATTTTCATAATGTCCAGAGAATTAGAATGAGCTATATCAAGTAAATTATTCAAATCCGTTGTAAATTTAAATTCGTTTTCTTTCTGACTGTCTGACGAACGGCCGGCATTTCTTTGTAGATTGCGCCATTGAGAGTACAGCTATATAAGTTTGTCTACGCAATGAAGTATCGCTCTCGTCGGAATTCTTGCTTTCTCCCAAAAAATAAGGCATTCACGTAAGTTAGCACTGTCACGAGGTGACAGTTTAACCGTCCGCATATTATAAAATAACACCTATAGTACTTGCAGGTTAGATGGAAGTTTGCTACCAGTAATTTGGTGAGATTCAATGCCAATTAAGTAAATTTTTTTATCAACACTTCTCAAATAAGACGCCATAATTGCACACGTAGTTGACAATACCGCTAAAAAGAGCAGACTTACTCCAAGAGCTTGGTGGTAGGATGAGCTTGAAAGAAACGAACGAACAAACACACTGGCCTCCAACTTTTACCGCTATGAGGCACGTGATCCCAACCTCCAATTTGTTTAAAGAACGATTCTAATTGTTCCATGGAACAAAAGGAACAAAATTGTGGGGTGTGCGACCTGAAAATAATACATAAAAAAAAATAAGAAACAGCTTAATATATATATATATATATATATATATATATATATATATATATATATATATATATATATATATATATATATATTATATATATATATATATATATATAACTATATAACTATATATATATATATATATATATATATATATATATATATATATATATATATATATATATATATATATAATATGTAACATAATATATGTAATATATAATATAATATATGTAATAATAATATGTATGTATATATCATTATATAATATAATAATATATGTATAATAATAATATATATATAGCAATAATATAAATATATATATCAGTAATATAATAATAATAGCATAATAATATGTATATGTATAATATTAATAATATGTATATGTAATAATAACAATAATATATATAATAATAAATATAATAATAATATATATGTATATATATGTATAATAATATATATATATATATATACATATATATCAATATATCTCACTTTAATATATATATATAATATAATATGTATGTATGTAATAATAATAATAATATAATAATAATAATATAATATAATATATAATAATAGCATAATAATAATTATAATAATAATATGTAATAATAATATGTATAATAATAATAATATAATAATAATATAATATATATATATAACATAACAACATATATAATAATATATATATATATATATATATATAATAATATATATATATGTATATAATATAATATAATAATAATAATATAATAATAATAATAATATATATAATATATATATATATATATATATAATAATAATATATATATATATAATAATAATAATAATAACATATATATATATATATATATATATATAATAATATATATATAATATATATATATATATATATATATATATATATATATATATATATATATATATATATATATATATATATATATAATATTTATTATTTCTTTATATATATATAATTATTATGATAATAATATATATATATATATATATATATATATATAAGGGGTATTGATTCTTGTTGCGGTGTTATGCTCTGGGTGAATAACCTAGAACATTACATATTGATAAGAACCAATGCTTGAGGATTTCACGCGCCCCTCCGTACCCTTAGGGCTAAGTATGTACATTGTCAAACACGAATTCTTTTAATCTTCTTTCTGTCACCCCATTTTTCGAATTATTTATATCTTTCAATCCTCCTCCTCCTCCACAATTTCTACCCTTTTTTTCAGAGGTAGATGAACGCCGATGAAACCCTTCCTTATGAAAGGGGCTGAAGGGGTGTGAGCCGCACCACCCGTTCGTGATTCGGTGCACACGACCTAACATCATGTTTGAATCTTTTTCCCTGACCCCTCTGGAACATTTATAATAAGAGACTCTCCTCCGCTTAGCGCGGTCCTCCGGGCACAAACCTCATAGGGCTCGACATCATGAGGGGGGACCCCTTTAATATAATATGCCATGGAAAACCCTACGATGCCTCGGAACTTGATGGATATAAAGATTGCCGAACCCGGACCGATAAATGGACTTACTCTTTTGAATTGCACTTCGAATATTGATGCCGTGATTTCCTTCACTTCACCTGGAATGCCTCTATCTCCAACGATCAGCTGCCTGGAACGCCCTCAACATCCCAGGTGCCCAAACGGCCGGGCAATCCCAAAAAGGGGCCCCCCCGTCCTAGTCGTTCTCAATTGCTTACTCCATATGCTGCTCCCCCTCAGGGTGTCCAGCTGACACAACATTTCCGATGTATTTCTTATTGCGATCCACCACCTCCAAAACTCTTACTGAGCAAAGAACCATCTCTCTTAGCGATGCACTTGAAAAAAGCTTTAGAAGTTGAAGACCTCCCCAATCACGTTAATGAAGAATGGGTCTCTTCTCATTCAAGCTGCTAACAGGAATCAAAGTTCTATCTTGTCATCCTTAACTTCTCTTGGAAACGTCCTTCTTGTTTCCACCCCTGATGAAATAAGAAACGCATCGAAAGGCACTATTTACTCTTAGAACAGAAAGACGAAGATATTGCTGTCATTCTAAAAAATCTACAACAGAAAAGATTTTCTGTAACTAACGTTTACAGGTTTCCCCCACGTCGTGACTCGCCTGACGCCCCAAATCTTCGTTTACTGCTGACCTTTAACACCCCTTTCCCACCTACTAAGGTGAAAATTGGGTTTACAAACTACAGTGTTCGTACGTTTATTCCCGACCCAGACGTTGTTTTAAATGCCAACGGTTTGATCACACCCGAAAATACTGTAGGGACCGCATGATATATGCCCAGTCTTTAGAGAGGAATTTCACACTCGTGAAAACACTCCACTCTGCAAAACCTGTGGAGGACCCTACAGCGCCTCTTCCTTTAAATGTCTGTCTTACTTGTTTGAACAGGAAGTTTAAGAGTTATGCACCATTAAAAAGTGAGCAGGAGAGATGTCATACACCAGCTCAAAGACAAATATTCAAAATCTGGGCAATCCTATGCTACAATCGCAACAGACCCCCCCCATCCTCCTCCGCGTGTCAACCCACCGACACTACTCCATTCCAGTAGAACTCTTTCCCCCAATCCCAACGAGACTCTAGCAGTTACTGTAACCTGCTAACCTGCACTGCCTATATTACCGACCTTTCAAACAGTCAAAAAACAACCCTCTATTCAATTGACCACCCAAAATGCCGTCAGCAACCCAACCCCAAGTACTAGCTTTCAACTAACCAGCAATGAAGCTAAGTCGGTTCATCCTCCACATAGCTTGGAGAGCATTTCCTGCCAAGAAACTCTGCCCCATACCCTCCCGATGAGTTCGCCAAACTCGCGTAAGAGGCCTGCGTCTTTGTCCCCTAATCTGTCTCCTACCTTTACTACAACTCCTGAAAAAGATGGTTCTTAACCGTTTGTTCTGTTTAAGGACAAGACAAAGATTACTCGCTAAAATATAAAACATCTGAATTTCTAAAGCAAAATATACTGACCCCAGAAGTAAAAAATGCAACTCGAGGAGACCTCGCCATAAGTCTATTCCTGAGATAAATGCTTTGACATTAATAGATTGTACCCACGCAACCCCAGCAGTCGAACAACCCACCAACCAATTCTCTGATAATTTGTATTATCATTCCAGCTCCTTTGAATCCTCCTTTAACTCTTCTTCCGAATTTCCTATCTCAGCACTCCCTATCTCAGCCGTAGCCGATGAAATAGATTATAGTTCCCAAATAGAGCTTGATGTGACGACCCACTCTTTTTAATGCTTCCTGCGCTTCCGGGGAGGTGAATGGAAAACCGTTCATCCCAAACACCGCAAACGCTCTAAGCGTTTTGGATCTGTTGGTGGCACGAAAGGGGACTCGGAGATCTATCATCTTAACGCAAATTGTACTCACTCTCAAAATCACCCACCTGATGACTCACTGATAAAGTCTCCAGCATCAGACTTTCGTAACCCAACGGATCCCAAAAAAAGGACACTTTTCCGGTAACACCTTCTTCTCCCGTCTCCATGGAAACAGTCCCATATTCTCCATGCTTTTCTGAACATACGTGCTTGGCAGATACTGATACCGCTTCCATTCCTAAACATGAGCATTTTGGTTGAGCTCAACTTAATTCGCATTCATGGCGAACCCCTCCACCAAATACCACTGAAAAACTCTCCCCCAAAACAGGTCATACAACCGAAATCTCTGTTGTACGACTATTCCTTACCACCAGGATTTGTTGCCCCTCCTCATCGAGACCCACGTCTCAGCCTTTCTTCCCTATCTGAATCCACTTCCAACAACACCCCTAGCCATATAGAGACAATTGTCTCAAAAAGACCTTCCTCATAACATTTATAACAACATAGCATGGCCATCTTCCTTCAATGGAATTGTCGTGGCTACTACTATTATTTCGAATAACTTGTTCAACTAATAAACATTATGTACACCAAAGTGCATATGTTTGCAGGAACTTCGACAATGCCACCGCGACTTCTTCCAACCGTCGGAATATAAATCGCCGTTAACCTCTATGGAAAGAGGTGGCGATGAAGTGCAGGGATACCCATTCATAAATACGCCCCTTATTCTCCAGTCCCTCTTCAAACTAGACTTCATGCAGTGGCAGAACGACTTCATCTGTCCACCAACCTTACTGTCTGCTCGATCTACTTGGCTCCTAGTAGTGAGTTTACTAAGGTCAACTTAGCTGATCTTTTTAAGCAGCTCCCTGCTCTGAATGTTATACTAGAAGATACCAACCTTCGCCACCCTTTATGGGGTGACTCTGTCACCTCGTCCAAGTCTTAAGATCTTTGTAGATCTTCTAACACCCTTTTCCCTGGGATGCCTTAACACAGGACTCCCTACATATGAACGTTTAGATATACACACTTCTTTCTGTATAGATATTTCCTTTTGCCTCCATTCCCTAACGCTTCACCTGGTCCCGCTTTGATTACTTATACGACAGTGACCATTTATCAATAGCCGTAAATGAACTTGCTCCAAGCCCAATGTTAAAACCCAATTCCAGCTGGCTTTATGACCGAGCGGAATGGGGTCCTTTTCATCAGGCTACAGCTATCCCACTCTCTTCTTTCAATAAGCGGTTTCCGACGGTTGATGATGCCTTTAACTTCCAGCAAGCTATTATCACGGCAGCGGAAGCTTGCATCCTGCGATCTTCTGCAGGCAGGCGTTCGGCAACCCCTTGGTGGTCCCAAGAGTGCGCACAAGCTAACCGAGAGAAGGAAAAACTCTACAGGCTTACAAAAGGACCCGCACCACCTCAAACATGATTATCTTTAAAGCACTGCGGCGAGATCTCGCCGAATTAATCGCCAAACTCGCAAACGATACTTTCGAACTCATACTTCGACTTCTAACTCCACAACTCCCCTTTCTTTAGATGGAAGGTTGCAAAGAAAATATCTTGCCGCTCCAACAACTCTTCACTCACAGTCCTTCGTTACGGGCCTCATATAACCGACACTATCTCTGCTCCAGCAGTTGTTGCAGATGCATTAGGTTATAACTTTGCTAGATGCTCGAGCTCTTTTTCGCTATCTCGAAACCTTTCAAAAATTGAGATTTAACACTGCATCCCCAGACTTTTCAACAGCGAAAGGAGAAGATCATACCTATAGCCGTCTTCTCGCACTTACAGGGTATCAAACTGCACCACCGAATAGCAAGGACGGTCCCCTTGGCCCAGACATGATTTCTTACATTATGTTGCGCCATATTCACCCTTCTGCATCAGCGTTTTTGCTGGATCTGTATAACAGTATCTGGATCGAATCCTCTTTTCCATCTATTTGAACTACAGCTTTTGTAATCCCTATTCCCAAACCTGGGAAAGATCCAAAGTTGGCGGACAACCAAAGACCAATTTCGCTGACCTGTCATACTTGTAAATTAATGAAGAAAATGGTTTCAGGCCGCCGCCTCCCGGTTCTGGAGAGTCGCCAGGCCTTTTCAAACTTCCAGTTTGGTTTCTTCAAAAATCGTTCAACCATGGATCCCTTGTTAAAACGATCATGACATCCTGGAAGCCCTTTCAACTGGTGGGGTGATTCTTGGTGTCTTTTTGACCTTGAAAAAGCTTATGACACAACTTGGAGAACTGGGGTTCTCCTTAAACTCCACTCGCTCGGTTTCCGAGAACAGCTCCCTCTTTAATAAATGTCTTCTATCAAATAAATCCATCCAGGTTCGGTGTTCATCTGTTTTATCACGCCAAGGAAGTGTTCTAAGTTTATTACTATTTGAATTCAATGACATCGTTACTTCTATCCCAGCTATGGTCAATTTTTCTCTTTACGTTGATGACCTTTCGCTATATATTGCCGGTGCCAGGCTGCCATTCCTTGAACGGCAACTTCAACTAGCTATTGAGAATATTTCACAATGGAGTAATTCCCATTGCTTTCATTTATCACCCACAAAAACTTCAGCAGTACTCTTTAAGAAAAAAAAGAGAATCAAAGAACCTGCCACCTTCCTCCCTAGAACCTTATATGATTCGCCCATCCCCGTAACTTCACAAGTTAAATTTCTAGGACTCATTCTAGATGACCACGTTAAACTCCTGAAAACGACTTGTCATCGCGTGCTTGACCTATTACGTCATCTCGCCTTAAAATCTTATGGTGCTGATCGCAAGTTCCTTTTACGTCTCTACATCGCCCTCATCCTATCGAAACTGGATTACAGCTGCGTGTTATATGGTCAGACCTCCCCAACTCTACTACATCTGTTAGATCCCATCCAAAACGAGGCGATCCGTATCTCCACTGGAGCCTTGAAGTTGAATCTGATGTAATGCCACTCTCTTCGAAGTGCACAAGTTATCTTCGCTTTTAAACCCCAATACCATCTGCTCTAACACCGATTCTGCGAGAGGCCCCAGAATCCTCTTTACTGGCCATTTGCAAGCACAGTTTATAACATCCTTAATTTCCTCTTATATCAGTTTGCAAAAGGTGCTGCAGTTCCCCTATGGTAAAGGATATACACCTTGGTTATTCCCTACTCCCACCATTTGCCTGATCCTGACCTCTCTCTCCAAATCTAGTCATCCTGCTGCCTTGTTAAAAGCATCATTCCTGTCTCATTCCGCAGTTCACGGTGGATTTACTCTACTGTTTACTGACGGCTCTAAAACGGGTAACAGATGCACCATCTGCTGTCTTTCCTGACCGCAATCTCTCCCATACCCTCCCCCATCACGCTTCAATTTTTACGGCAGAATTAATGGCTATTATGATTGCCCCTTCTCGAATTTTATTTCTTAACCAAGGCCACTTTTATGTCATTTATTCAGATTCGCTCAGCGCCCTCCAGGTGTTTAAAGCAAATGGCTACTTCTTCTTTTCGGAGCTGCTCTAGGTACCTCCCATCAACTGATTACTATCATGCTCGCTGACAGGGCTTCCGGTCTCATTGGCAGGAGTGCTGTTCAGCGAAGGGCGAAATTTAGAAATATAAAGCCGAACATTGGTGAGTGGTCTTCCTCTCACCGACGAAAGCGCTTGCACGCCTCCGTATTGGCCACATTAATATCACTCACAGTTGGGGTCCAGTTGAGGACAAACAATGAAGATATGGTGAACAGATTGCGGGGTATGGCGACGGCAAAATTTGCAGATGGGAGGACAACAACTTGGCATGTAGTCGCTGTGAGTGATATTGGTGTGGCCGATGCGGAGGTGTGCAAGTATCACCTCATGCAAGCGTTTTCTTGGGGGGGGGGGAGATGAAGACGATACCAATATTCGGCTTTATATTTCGAAGTTTCGCCCATTGCTGATCACTCTCCCAGCATACCTGCCAATAAGACCGGAAGCCTTAGCAGGATAATAATTAATTGATGGGAGGCGACCTTGTCGAATAGCATCTAGGTACATAGAATAGCTTAGGAAAGAAGTGGCGGCCAATTTGGCCTCTTTCAGCGATTCATTGCCAGTTACCCCCACGTGAAAGGGGGTCCAACATAGTATGCTTTGTTTCTTACGAGAGTGGAGCAGCCGAAGAAATTGTTGTGCAACGGATTCAATTTTTTTTTTTAGAATATGGTGCTTTAAGCGCCTCGAGGGAGCTGAGCGAATCTGAATAAATGACATGAGTGGTCTTGGTTAAGGAATAAAATTCGAGAGGCCAGTCATTATAGCCATTAATTCTGCAGTAAAAATTGAAGCCTGAGGGGAAGGGTGCAGTCAGGAAAGACAATAAACTGGAGTAAATCCACCGTGAACTGCGGAAGGAGACAG
>JABUQX010057733.1:2500-5000 GCA_015478945.1 Trachelipus rathkii
TATATATATATATATATATATATATTATAATATATATGTTCCAGACATCCCGAAGAGGCCAGGCCATGTAACTAAAAAACTATACCAGCTATACACGAAATAAATATCATTTTATTAATCAGGAGACATTTTTAACCCCTAGAAATTAAAAATAAATAAAGAAAATAACGCTTTTTATAAAAAATTAAAAATTGTTAAAAATGTTTGCAAAATTGCCAGGTTTTTTTAGACTTACGAAGAAGCTGGAAGTAGTCGAGGGAGCGCGCAAAAAGTTTGCCCAATGTTTGAATCTTTTTTCTTTTAATAAGTGAGAAGAATACCCCTAAGGGTAAAAATTTAAAGATGGATAAAGTCGGGGTTTATCTCGGCCTACCGGGGGACGACGGCCCTCTATTCCTCGTCGGCTCGAACCCCCTAAAAAGGATATAGAAAGAAAAAATAACATTTTCTTCAAGCGTAAAATAACATGGGTATTTGGGCAACTTTTGCTATCGTGGAACTATGCAGGATTCAAGTCAATCACAGCGTAGACATGCCAGGTCTAAGATTTATACTATACGTTAAGGTGTTATTAATAAATATTAGAATAAATAATTTTTTTTTTTAAAGTTTTGTCGATGAAATTACTTGACTGAAATCAAAATGTTGTGAGGGTGTATTTTCCTGTAGATGTTAATAGTTTTTCTAGTTACATGCCTTGTTTCGGAATGCTGGCCATATATATATATATATATATATATTTAGTTATATATATAATATATATATATATAATTATATCTATATATATATTATATAATATCTATATTATATATATATATATATTATTATATAGATCTATGTAAAACAGTTAATATATAGATATATATATTATATATTATATATATATATATATATATATATATATAAACAGATCTTTTCATATTTGGTTCTCGCTTGAAAGTTTTTCTATGAAGAAATCTCCTTTCTACGAAAGTTTTCGAATTTTAACCTATTTCCTACTAACATTTTTTATAAACTAGTTTCTTCTTTTCTCGATAACATATGCCAACCTAAATGTTCTACAAACGATGTGCGTTTACATTACACCTCTTACCAATGCTCTTCCCTTTCGTTTTAGAAATATCGTAAAGAAAAACTTTCCTCAATATAAATATCTTGTATCTTTTATCAATAACGACTCAATAGGAACATTTTTTAAAACCAAAGAAAGCATTTCTATGAGCTGAAACTTTGACATGGTTTATAAATAAATGTGGCCACTGTAACGTCAATTATGTAATCCAAACTAGCCTACAGCTGAAGATGCGAGCCTTCAAGCACATGACAATTTCCTTTCTAGCTAATCTCCACATCTCTCAACCAGAGAATTCAGTGATCAGAGATCACTCGGATCTTACAAAACACCCTATATCTCTTCGCAACTTCTATACATATGAGGAGTTGAAAATTTTTAAATCTTATTACGTAAAAACATTTAAACCTATTTCTTTTCTTTGTCACTTCACATTACCTGAACTCTCTCTCCTCTACTCTCTCTTCTCCTCTCTCTCTCTCGTCTCTCTCTCTCTCGTCTCTCTCTTCTCGTCTCTCTCTCTCTCTCTCTCTCTCTCTCATCTCTTCTCTTCTCTCTTCTCTCTCCTCTCTCTCTCTCTCTCTCTTATCTTTATTTTTGTTTTCCTTGTTTATTTACTTCTTAGTTTTTTTCTTGAATGTTTCACGACACGATATTGAACCGTAACACACCCACAATCTTTTTTCACTTATTTGAAATTTTGTTTTATATTTTTACATTTAACTACATTCACTAATCTTATAATTGGATTAATATATAAAATGTTCGCTTTTGTATAGATTATTTTTATTATGTCATATTTTGTATAACGGATGCTTGATGTTCAATACGAAACGTTTACCAAGTATGAATTTTTAGTAATTTTCTTTGGTGTTATTTTTTTTCTTAACGATATTGACACACAGGGATGGATGTAATTATATATATATATTATAAATATATATATATATATATATATATATATATATATATAATAATATATATATATATATATATATATATATACTTATATATATATTAATATTATATATATAATACTTATATACTATTATATATATATATATATAATATATAATATATATATATTATATATATATAATATAATATTATATATAATGGTATCGTCGTTTGTCCAAGGGTAATGTATCAAGCAATAGATATTTTATTTCTTTAACTAAAGATACCCCTAGGGTAAGCCCGCAAGATGGTAGGAGTCTCGGTCTCTCGCTCTACCGCTTGGAGACTGGGGGACTTCCACTCCTCCCCTCTCCCACCGGTGCGGCTCGAGCCCCCTAAGTGCCTCCCCTGCTTTTAATGTTTTCATTTTTTTGGTGTGTGTGTTTTTTTTATTTTCGTATTAGAAATTCGTTTTGTCTATTTGTTTCTGTCTATTTTTTTTTTTTGTCTCCTTATTTTTCGTTTTAATGT
>JABUQX010057733.1:15000-17500 GCA_015478945.1 Trachelipus rathkii
AGAACCCTAATTTTTTTCCCCACCCTAATTTTTGGGAACCATAATTTTTTGAGAACCCTAATTTTTTGCAACCCTTCGAAAGGTTGCGCCAAACGGTTGCGTAGCAACCGTTGTACATACCCCACCTGTCATTTTTTACCCCCCCTAATTTTTTGAGAACCCTAATTTTTTGGGAACCCTAATTTTTTGAAACCCTTCGAAGAAGGGTTGCGCCAAACGGTTGCGTAGCAACCGTTGTACGTGTCCCACCCTAATTTTTTGGGAACCCTAATTTTTTGGGGGGAACCCTAATTTACCTTGGGTAGGTAACTGTCCCTAACAGGAGGTCATGTAGGTACCTGTCCTGTATGTGCCGATCCTAACTTGAAGGCATGTATGTATCGTTCCTAACTTGAACGCATGTATGTATCGTTCCTAACTTGAACACATGTAGGTAACTTTCCTAACTTGAACGCCTGTATGTATCCGTCCTAACTTGAACACACACACACACACACACACACACACACACACACACCCGGCCATAAATAAATTATAAAAGTTCTATGAAGCTTAACTATACATATAGTTTAAATAAACGAAGCTTAGGCTCAGGATATGAAAAAACATGTTTTTACATACCTAAAAGGCAAAAAGCGATAAAATAATTCTCGACCAATCACATACGAGGTCATATAGAGATAAGGATTACTCCGTCCACTCACAAGAAAGGAAAACATTTCCTTCTTACCTGCTTAAAGGATCTTACCTATCCAGCATGTTTCAGTTTGAAATATATTTATAAAATAATAATAACATTGATTCTCAATTCTTGTCTATACTGGAATTACTTTTTGACCTGGTATTAGGCTTAAATCAGCCCGGGATACAAAAAGGCTTATCCTAAATTTAGGCCTAAATTTAGGCCTAACGTAGTTATTTCAACACATTTTACAGAAAGAGGTCTGTTTGAAATATATTTTGACCTGGTATTAGGCCTAAATCGCCCCGGGGTACAAAAAGGCTTATCCTAAATTTAGGCCTAAAGTAGTTATTTCAACACATTTTACAGAAAGAGGTCAGTTTCGTATCTGTAAGGAGTGCGGGTTGTTGTGTTTTCTCCCGTGTTGGAATTGTTCATCTAATATATAATTCCAATACTAATAAGTAAACCGAATTATTTAAAAAACCTTTGAAATATTTTTAGTTAACATTGAGCGAATAATATAAATGTAAGTGAATAATTGTTATTTTTAAATAAAAACCTAGAATGATTTTAATAAAATACATGTTATGTTAGCAGAGAAGAACTTATTTTTTTTTTCTTATTACATGGGTAAAGATGATGTAAAACAGTAAGTCAATAGAACAAAACGTGGCCTAGCTTGGTGTAGAAGGGGCTGCTAAGGGGCTGCTTTACTGATTTACTGATTTATTGCTTTAAGGTACGTAAAATATATGTTTTTAATAAAATTTCATAAAATTTTAGTAAAAATTATTTTAAAACTTGATAGTTATAAAATTTATAAACAAAAAGTATTAACAGTTAATAATAAATTCTTTGTTCAAAGATAATGATTGATTTATTATAGAAGTTTTAAGAAACTTTGAAATAATTTTAGTTATAATTGAATGAGTAATATAAATGTACTTGTTTTAGTTTAAACAGATAATGTTTTAATAAATTATACCGTTATGTTCATACAAAAGAACTTATTTGATATGTTTAAACAGGGTGTGTGTGTGTGGTGTGTGGTGTATGTGTTAAATAATAATAACAATAGGCATGAAGTAAATAACACTAAGTATAATAATAAAAATAATAATAAAAATAAAAATAAAATAATAATAAAAATAAATAATAAAAATAATAATAATAAAAATAAAAATAATAAATAATAAAAATAAAAATAAAATAAAAATAATAATAAAAATAAATAAAAAGTATTAAAACAAAATAAAAATATAAAAGAAAACGTAATGTTAATAAATATATGAGTTAAAGCAGTAAAGCATATGAGTTAAAGCAGTAAAGCAGTAAAACAAAAGCCTACTACCCCTTGTTGCTATGTAACACCTCTATTGATTTACTGTTTACTGCCTTTAAGGTATGTAATGGTAATGTTTTAATGTTAATAAATATGAGTTAAAGCAGTAAAGCGTAAAGGCATATGAGTTAAAGCAGTAAGCAAGTAAAACAAAAGCCTAACTAATCCTTGTTGCAGGCTAACAGCGTTAATTGATTTACTGTTTTACTGCTTTAAGGTAAGTAATGTATGACATAATTTAATAAATATATGAGTTAAAGCAGTAAAACATATGAGTTAAAGCAGTAAAGCAGTAAAACAAAAGCATACTAATCCCTTTGTTGCTTAAAGGTATGTAATGTTAATAAATATATGAGTTAAAGCAGTAAAACCATATTAGTTTAATAAAAAATTTTGTACAATTGTAGTAAAAAAATGAATTGTTAATATATCAGACACTCTGGTTTTTTTTTCTTCTTTACATAAACAATTTT
>JABUQX010057734.1:0-20000 GCA_015478945.1 Trachelipus rathkii
TTGGATCTATTATGATTTATTATTGAATTCTATTTGTATTATATAGATGCATTAATATTTTGTTTATAATATAACAGAATCTCAAATAGTTCAACATTAAAATTCCTCATGGTGAACACTTAAAAAATAAATTTATAGCTTTGTAAATAAAGTTTGTAGAATTAAAAATATCATGTATATCTCACACTAGATTTATTATACACTATACCCTAAAGTTCAGATATAAAGAAGTTGATAAAACTTTTTTTAGTTCACAGTTACATCAATCTCCCTACTTCTGACTATTACCTCTGATCTTAAGCTTAGAATACTATTGGTCTATTGAAATCTATTTGATCTATTGAGATCTTAATTTGATCTAATATATGTATCTATTTGATTAAAGTCTTAATTTTGTATAACATAGACAGAAATAAAAAATCTTTTATTTTATTATATTTTGTATTTGTGTGATTTCTTTAAACATTTTTGTTTTACTTAAAAAATAAATATATTAAATTACTTATTTAATGTATTATTGTAAACTAGTAAAAAAAATTTAGTCATTTTTAATATACACTCAAACTTATATATATACTTAAAGCAGTATTAATCTAGATATTAAATCAGTTAATAATCTAAAAATACCTGTTCTCACATCACATCCCTACTCCTAACTATACATGTATAACCATGATCTAATTGTTTATATTGATAACTATATTTGATAATATCAAGCCATCGTCCTTGAGTAATAATTAATCTATCACAAAATTGTTTATTTATTTCTTGGTTTTGTTTCTTTAAACAGTTTGTTTTTAAAAAAAATTTCGATTTCTTTTCCTCGTGTTTATAACGAAACTACCTATATAAAGTTGGACATTTTTACCATACCCATAATAGCATAGTAATATCTAGATTAAATTCAAGTTATAATATATAAACGGCTCTCTAATACCTCACTCGCTATATCACTACAATTATTATATATTTACCAGATTAGTAATCTTTATATTGTATATACTATTGATTACTAATTGATATTATAGTCATATTTATTTATTTGATTAATTAAACTAATATTCGCTCACTGGTTTACAAATTACCTTTTTTTAGTTTCTTTTATATAATAAAATACACATTTTGTTTTTCTACTAAAAAATTTATTTATCTTTTTATATTTTTTATATAACTTAATAAAATTTATGCTAAATTTTATAAATACATGACTCATCTAATTCTTGAATCGTTAATTATCATTAAAAATAAACCATCCCAAAACAATAACGATTCCACCATAAAATTGTTCACAGTAGAGCTTTTGTTTGTCATGAATTGCTAATTTCATATTTTGTACAAACCATATATGATAATAATATATAAAAATATAAATTTCCTTATTGAGCTTCTACGTATATCAAATAATATTTAGTATATATATAGCTTGTTGTTTTCAGTTTGTATATAATATGTTGTCGTTTGTTGTAATTTTGCTTTGTTCAGTCGGTTATTTTAAATGGTGTTGTATCTGTTATGTATATTTGTTTGCACTAGATTTATTGTTTTGTTATATTGTTAGTATTAGTTTAGTGGATTGTTGTTGATCTGTGTTGTTGTTAGTTTTGTTGTCTAGTTGTTGTTTAGTTTAGTTTATGTTAGTATTGATTGTTGTTATGTTTAGTTATGTTTGTATTGATTGTCATTGTTGTTAGCTAGTATGTTTGCATGTTATGTTGAATTTGTTTTGCTTTATTATTATTATTAATAACAGAAATTTATTTAACATTTATTATTAATTATGATTTAAGTTTAGTATAATTATTTATTAATATGAATTGTCATTATGTTAGTTATCCTGTTTTTGAGTTGTGAAATGTTATTTGTTAGGTCAATTGTTAGTATTTGTTATATATTGCTTTGTTGTTGTTGTGTTGCATATTTGATTGCGTGTTGCAAAATAATTGTGGGTACGAATGCTTGAGCGATTGATGGGATATTGCGATACGGTTTGATGACGATGCTAGTATAAAATTTATAGGACTCGCTTGTTGTATTGTTTTTGGAGAGTCAGTGATTGAGCTGATGAGCGTTTATTGTTGTTTGAAATGTTGTTGTTGTTGTTGTTGTTTGTTGTTGTTGTTGTTGTTGTTGTGTTTTGTCCGTTGTTTGTTGTCTGCTTGTTCGTAACGCATGTTGTTAATGCATAGTAATATAGGTTGTTGTATAACAATTATTCATATACTTTTCAAGTTAAATGAAAATATACAACAAACAGATAGAGATGATCTTATGTAGATGATATGCTAATTTTACACATATAACATTACTGGGTTATAAATATATTGTAAAATCTAATAACAAAAAATATATTAATTCACTCAAGAACTAAGCCGTTAAGCTGAACATATTAAACTCAAACATAATACCAATTGGAAGGTAAACTAAATTATTAAAATATAGTTATTCAACTTCACCACAGCATAAGAAGTCAGTCATAATAGCCAATGCTTCTAAATATCTTTACTATAAACTACATACATCAACCGTAGCACATAAATATTAATATGATTATTATTATTTATTATTATATTAATTATTTAATTATATTTCTTCGCAGAACTTTTAGATGGTCAATATCGCCTCAGATTCTCTACCATTCTTTCGTAGCTTTTTTCTATGCGGTTTATTAATGATATATCTCTATAATTTAAACAAATTGATAGCTATTATTATTAAAATTCAATTAATGAATTATTGATTATTATTATTATTATTATAATTAATATTTATTAATTATATTATTATTATTATTATATTATTATTATTATTAAATGGTGTACGAATTATTAAGAAAATATTTATTTAATTGAAATAATATATATTATTAGTAAAGTTAGGAAAATTAATATGGAAAGTAACTCTAAAATGTAGTTTATGATTCGTAGGGAGGATTAAATTAAATAGAATGGATTATAATTATATTATTGTAAAAACTCTAGTGATGGAATGGTATGAAATTGAAATTTTATAATCTTGTCATGCACAGAAAAGTGTATTTTTAACTATTATATCTATTTATCTGAATTATGGATAAGAGATAATAGTATTTGGAAGATAATTAGAAGAAGTGTAAAATATATGTGTATACTTCTAGTATATGAAATTAATTATTATTTAGTAAAGTGGTGATTCAAGTTTATTTTAAGAGCATGGATGAAAATGGATGTGAGGTAAGAAATATAAGTGTGACTGCGCATTAACATTGAGTTAATAGTAACGTAATGCATTAGCAGTAAAAGTGTTGTATAAGCGACGAGGTTTTCGAGGGTGGTTACTTTGAGAGTGTTATCGATTATATTTAACAACAACAGGCAACTGACGAATAATTGCGACTCAATACTTTTACATACTTTGGTAGACTTATAGACGCGGCTAAACAACAACAGAAGACAAAAATAGGTATCCTCTGGGGAATGAGGTTTTTTAATATGGGACGGAAGATTGGTTAAGAGTGCAAAGAAAAGTTAACAGAATGGTCAAATCTGACAATTATACACAATTTAAGTCTCATAGATGAAAATATCGTCTGTGTAAAAGATAAAATCGGAGGAGCGAGATTGGTGATTATCTCTAACCTGGAAAATTTAGAAGTTATGCATAACAAGCGTTTCATGGAGGATACAGTAATTTTCCGAAGGAGTTACAGAGGGGCAAAATAGTATTTATATAAGTTACAAAGAGGTGATTATGGAGGAAATACACAAAATCGAACTTACAAGGGAGAGTTACGTTTAATTGAACGTAGTGGTAAAAGGAAATATGGTGTTGATATTTTGGCTGAAAGAGTTCAGGTCAAGTGACATGAAAAGACGCGAAACTGAAATTGGCGAAGAAAGAACACTACAACACACGGGTATCAAAATTTAGAAGATGTCAAAGACAGGTATGTATAGATCACCAAACACTCTCTCTATACATTGAAAACAAAACGATTCGACGATGAAAATGGAGAATACACGAGAAATAAATTGTATTTAGAGCCTTATTATGGACTTGCCAACAGAGCGTTATGACAAGCGATTAAAAAATTCGGAAACTCTTGGAATAAATATAAATGAAGAATTGAACGACTGATTGGCTTCACGAATCTAAGTCGCTAGAATGGAATCGATATAATAACTATTGAATAAATTTTGAGGTACTATTGCAGAAATTGTACAAAATGTTGTGATTTGAAATATGATTGGTTTTAGATATAATAGCTGGGTGAGCTAAGAAGAAAACTGTGTTATGTTCCTTTTTGGATTAATCGAACAATTATATTTTTTGGTATAATGGATTTGGTTTAATAATAATTTATGAAGTAGGTTGGCTCGGTAACAGCAACAGGAAAGGTCTGTTAAAATGATTGCGCAGATAGACAGAGAGTGGAGGGTGCACTGTTTACCAAACTGGTAGGCCGGAAGAAATTTGGATTAATGTTTTGGGGTGAATAACTGAAGAGTTTGGTGGATTTTAGAGGAATTTGACGATAGGGTAAGGAGATAGTTGAAAAGCGGAAGGACAGTTCCGCCGGTGGTGAAAGATAAAGTTACGATGTTAGCAACACAATTGGAACAAAGTTCCGACGTTTAAATATTATGGATAATATAGCAACATTCTCAGGTACTAAAAGACAACAAGAAATAAGGTAGAGTGTAAGTAGGACAACAAAGAATAGTTTTTAATGGTAAGAGAAACAACATGGTTTTTTTTCTACGTACGCTGATAACATAACGGAGAACTACTTTGGAAGTACGACTCAGGATTATTGCATGAGCGAGTAAAACAATGTGGTTACCAACAACAGAACAAAAACAAAAAGACAAAGCAATGCTAGTGTATAATATATTCTGTGAATGCTATGGTAATTGGCAACTCAAGACGATTAGATCGTATTTTTTACAATATCTTTCTTTATCAAGAGATTTATAATCGTTTAGAGCATGTTAGTTGTGAGAGAAGAAATGACAAAAATGTGAACCATTATCGGGAAGAATGTGGGTATGGTGTGAAGAACAAGGAGTATTAGAGACGCAGAATAATCGGAGTAGCTCCAAGATTAGTTTTTATCTAACTTACATCCCCACAAGAAATTTACAGGCGGAAATATGGGGGAAATGTGATTGAATAGTTCGGTTAGGTTTAAGGGCTAGATATTCATAGTGGTGAGTGTTTGGGTTTCAACCGACCTGGGAGAATCCGAAGAAAGTGAATTTAAGTCCGTAAAGGAATATAGATGGCTAAATTTAGGAAAAAATAAAAGAAAAATATAGGATAAAGGATGCAAGTTTGGCAGAGGCTAGAAGAAAGATACAAATTTTTGGAGTGATGCTGGGTTTTATAAGGAGGGGAATGACTATACATTAGACTGTCGGCAAGAGGCGTTGTACCCCACAAATTAGTGGACGAAGATACGAAGTGGAGGGGATCAGTCATATATGAGTGTTGCGAAAGCGCCTAGGTTATAGATCTAAAATTTATTTTAAGCATGATTCAGAGTGAAGGGCTTTAGACGTAAAGAGGCATGGGAGGATTTTAGAGTGAGCTGTAGGTGGGAGAGTGGTACATCTTTCCTTTCGACTACTGATTTACGATTTTACTCAAATGTTTTCTTTTCTAACTGCTTTATAACTATTCTAAAAATTTGTCGGGTGGATATTTACGCACACCACTAACAAATGCGCATCAAATACTAAAGTTTTTTGTGAGAGTTAATAAAAGCAATAAAGAAGAGAGAAGAAGTAAGGAATAAAGAGGGCTTTCCCTGCGTGACGTTTGGTTTCATTATAGTAACACAACAAAATTGTTAAAGAAACAAAACAAAATAATAAAAGTTTTTGTGTTATATTATACCACACCAAATATGACTTGCTCTAATAGATCATTTAGATTTGAGAACTAGATCCCAAATTATGTATTTTCAATTGGAGTAGACGGCTGGCTAAAGATTTGTTTGTAATGTAGGGCGTCCAATATGATTTTGTAGGAATCATTCCTTGTTCCCTAACCTTTACTGATATTTACATTTTGCTTAAACCACGCGCTCAATTTATTTTTTATAGAGAACAATCTGCAATCTTCTATTATGTACGTTTTATGGCAACCCTTCGAAGAAGGGGTTGCGCCAAACGGTTGGTAAGCAACCGTTGTACACGTAACCCACTGTCATTTTTTCCCCCCCTAATTTTTTTGAGAACCTAATTTTTTTGGGAACCCTAAATTTTTTGCAAACCCTTCGAAGAAGGGTTGCGCAACCGTTGTACGCAACTCGTTGTACACGAAAAAGAATTAAATTTTTATATCCAAATACCCAAATTTTTTGGGAAACCTAATTTTTTTTGGGAACACCTAATTACCTTGGGTAAAAGGCAGAAATGTTTTAACTTAAAGGGTGGATACTCCACATAACACAGGAACAAGTAGTCATGTAGGATAACCATTGTCTTGTAATGAAAATGCGATCACTGTAAATACTTGAACTGCTAACGGTTGTGTTTTGTAATTGTATCAATGTTAACATTGAACACATGTAAGGCAAATAGGACTTGAATCAATAATAGAACTTTCCTAAACATCAACGCCTGATATAGTGGGATCAAGCAACGTAGATCCTAAACTTGCAAATCACAACACACAAACACACAACACCAACACAAATCACACCAACACACAACAACAGGCACCACACGGAACAAACTAGGCGGACATAGGCCACACACGCCGGAGGCCATGTGGACTGGCTCCGCTACTGTTTATTCCAGACCGTCCTACATTCCTTTTCACTTTTGGACTCCCGCTCCCCAGCGAGATTCTACCTTATTGACTCCATTTTAGACTTGGCGTGTGGGACCTTTGACCCTGCGACTTGGGTCTAATTCAAAATATTAAACAGGTAGAACTGACAAGCCCTAATCCACTCTGGCAAAGAACAGAAGCATTTGGCCCACAGAAATTCACTAAGATCTGAAGACAAAGGATCTTTTTTATTAAAGTTCTATATAGGCTGAATCCGATTTTATTAATATTAATAATATTATATAAATTATTAAATATTTATATATAAAAAATATATTAATTTATATTATTATATATATATATATATATACTAATATATATTTATATATATTATATATATATATATATATTATATAAATAATTATAATTATTATAATTATATATCTATATATAATAATATATAATTATATATATATATAATATATATTATATATAATATATATTAATAATATATATAATATATTATATATATAATATATATATATATATGATATATATTATTATATAAATATATATATAATATATTATATATATATATAGGTATGATATGCGAAACTCGCTGCTCAGTAGTACAACACAAACCATGTAATAATTAATATTAAATATAATAATAATAATAATAATAATATATAATAATATAATATATATTCAATAATTATATATATAATATATATATATATAATAATTATTATTATATAATATATATATAAATATATATATATATTATTATATAAATATATATTTATATATATATATATATGGAACACGTGAAAGCACCACGTGCTCAAGTAAGGGTATGCATATATATGTTCACTTAACACAACACACAACACCACACACACACAACAACCACCACAACAAACACAAAATGTATAAATATATAAAATAATTATATTATTATAATATATAATATATATATATATGATATATATAGTATATATAATATATATATATATTTATATATATAATAATATATATATTAATTTTATATATATAATATATATATATATATAATAATATAATATATATAATATATATATATTATATATTTATATATATATATATATATATATATATTAATATATATATATATATATTATAATATATATATATAATATTATTTATATAATATATTAATATATATATATAATATATAGTATATATAATATATATATATTATAATATATATTATATATATATATATATATATATATAATTATATATATTATATATATATGGCCCGAACACGTGCTCAAGTAAGGGTATATATATATATGTATATTTTGATATAATTATATATATAATTATATATATATTATATATATATATATATATAATATTATATATATGTTATATATATTATATATATATATAATATATATCACTTAGCACCACCGCACACCACTAGGGCTTACTTAATGCACACATACACCACCTTAGCTTCACACTAACAATACCGCTAGGCTAACTTACCACACACAACCCTACACCTAACCTATACCTAAGCCTACACCTAGCTACGCCTACACCTAGCCTACACCCTAGCCTACACCTAGCCCACACCTACACATGCCACTTCACCCGGACACCCTATACCTAGCCTGCACCTAGCCTAAACTACAACCCATCCTGCCCCCTAGCCTACCCTAGCCCTTCACTACCCTAACCCCCAACACATCACACACACACAACCATACACACACACACCTACACACACACACCTACACCTTCACACACACCATTAGACACTTACACTTACACTCACACAACACAAGAATACACTTCACATTACGCTTACACACACACGACGCTAACACCAGAATACAGCAACACTTCACCCGCCATAGACACTTATACACACTTACTCATCCCCATAGACACTTACACTTTACCCATAGAACACTCACACTCAACCTAATAGAACATTACATTACGCTTACACACACACAATAATAATATATAATAATATAATTATAATATTATATTATATATATATATATATATATTATATATATATGATTATTTATTATATATATTATATATAATATAATATAGTGTGAACACGGTGCTAAGTAAGGGTAATGTATTATATGTTTCACTTAAACTCACCTACACACCGCACAATCAACAACATCCTATCATCCATCATAGACACTTACCCACCTATAGACAACCCAACCCTACACCTACACACCCAGCATAGACAAAACTTACTCCCCCAGTACACTATGACAACTTATCAACATACACCAGACATAGACACTTAACACACAGAGAACAGCCACACACAAACACACCCCCACACACACAATTTTATGCCACGGCTTTGATGCCTCAACTTTGATGCCTAACTTTGATGGCCCAAACTTTGATGACTCATCTTTTGATGGAAGTCATCTTTGTCGCGATAACTTTGATGGGTTCTTCTTTAATGAACTCAGATTTAATTTGATGTTCAACTTTGTTGAACTCAGCTTTATTGTTCCAACTTATGATTAGCTTTTTTTCTAGCTTTTCTACCTAAAGACCACTGACATCAATAGAAACTACGCTAAATATTGATGTCTTCGCCCTAAGGTCATGAATGACCACCCAGGGGCAGTGCACGCTTGCATCAAGACCAAGATTGGCCCGCCGCGTTCCCGCCCGCCGCTTTCCCCGCCGCCGGCGTGGCGTCTGCAGCGGCAATATTTCGCGGTAACCGCCGGCCGCTGCGCCCGCAGGCGGGGCAATATTTCAGCGCGACGAAAAATATATATACTATGAGTCATTATTTATTTTCATACTAAATTTTTATTAAAACATTTTACGATCCTAAAACTGTAACTCTTTACAGAATAATAATTATTATTATTTAACATCACTATTTTCATAGTTTTGTGAAATTATCAAATGTAAACTGATTCAAAAAAATTCTTTTCAAATATACCATGAGTATTCAATTTTACTTCATACTTAAATTTTTTTTATTAAAACTATAACTAAGTTTTTACAGTAAAACGTAAAGAATAACGCTGTTGCCTAGCAACAAGGGGATTAGTAATAGGCTTTTGTTTTACTGATTTACTGCTTTAACTCATATATTTAACCATAAATTTTTTTTCTAATCTAAATTTCATAGATTATTAAAATCTATAAATTTTCAAAAATATTATGCAACGAAGAAAAAAAAATACCAGAGTGGCTAAAATATATAAAACTTTTATTTTACTAACATTTGGTACAAAATTTTATTAATGAGAGTCCTGAACAGACTTAAAAGCAGTAAACATAATCAATCAATGAAGGTGTTACCTAGCAACAAAGGGATTGAGTAGGCCCTTTTGTTTTACTGGCTTTACTGTCGTTTGCTGCTAAATCAATATTGTTTTATGTTTTAGAAGGCATCTTACTCATATATTAGAAAGTCAAAGTGCATTTTATGAGTCAAAGCGTTAAAACAGTAAATCAATAACGCCGTTGCCTAGCAAAAGGGATTATAAGGCTTTTTGTTTTTATGCTTTACTGCTTATCTGCATTATGCTTTATGCTTTAACTGCTTTTTTAACTCATATTTTATTACATTATATCATACAAATTACATAACTACTTACAAGCAAGTAAACAGTAAAATAATACGCTGTTGCCTGAAATAAGTGGGATTCAGTAAACTTGTGAGATACATGCTTGATGTTGGGAAATATGATAAGAAAAATATTGAAAAAAAGGCCAGTTACTGGCATACGTTTTTTTATATTTTTATTTTGGTTTTTAATACTTTTATTTAATTTTTTTTTATTATTATTATTTTTATTATTGAATTTATTATTTTATTATTATTTTTTTTAATATTTTAATTTATTATTTTTATTATTTTTTAATTTTATTTTTTATTGATTTTTAATTATTATACTTAGTGTTTTAATTTTCTTCAATGCTAAATTTATTATTATTATTTATCACATAAACACAACACACACACACACCCTGTTTAAACATTCAAATTTCTTTTGTATGAACATAACGTTAATGTTATTAAAAATTAATATGTTTTTAATTAAACACGTCATTTTATATTACTCATTCAATTATTAATAAATTATTTCAAAAGTTTCTTTAAAACTTCTATAATAAAATCAATCATTCAATCATTATCTTTGAACAAAGAATCAAAAATTAACCAGCGAAGAGTTTTTGTTTTCTGATTACTGAAGTCACTTTCAAATTTGGAAATATATATTTACTAAAATATTATGAAATTTTTTTAAAACATATTTAAAGTACCTTAAGCAATAATCAGTAAATCAGTAAGGCAAGCCCTAGCAGCCCTCTACAACCAGCTAGCCACGTTTTTTCTTATTTGCTTACTGTTTACATAAATCCAAATCTTTAGCCATGAATAAAGGTATAAAATAACAAATAAGTTCTTCTCTGCTAATCACAACTAGACTTAGAATAAAAAATCATTCTAGTTTTATTTAAAATAACAAATTTATTTCACTTTACATTAATATTAATTCGAGTTGCTAAACTAAATATTTCAAAGTTTTTTAAAATTGGATTTTTATTATTTAATTATTATTAATAATGTACAATGAACAATCCAAGAACACTAAGAAAAAACACAGCACTCTCCTTAACAGTAACAGAAACTGAACCTTCTTTCTGTTAAATGTTTGTTGAAATAACAACTTTAGGCCTAAAATTAGGATAAGCCTTTTTGTACCCCGGGGCGATTTAGGCCCTAAATACAAGGTCAAATTATAATTTTAAGCAGACCTCTTTCTGTAAATGGTGTGAATACTAGCGTAAGCTAAATTTAGGCTAAATTTAGGCCAGCCTTTTTGTATCCAGGGCTGATTAAAGCCTAATACCAGGTCAAAATAAATAGTAAATAGCAGAGAATTGAGAATCATATTATTATTTTTAAATTTTCAAACTGAAACATGCTGGATAGGTAAGATCCTTTAAACGCAGGTAAGAAGGAAATGTTTCCCTTTCTTGGTGAAGTGGAAAACGGAGTTGCCTTATCTCTAATAATGAACTCGTATGTGATTTGGTCGAGAAATTTAATTTTATCGCTTTTGCCTTTAGGTATGTAAAACATGTTTTTCATATCCTGAGCTAAGCCCTTTTTTTTCGTTTATTTAAACTATATGTATAGTTAAGCTTCATAGAACTTTTATAATTTAATTACGACTGGGTGTGTGTGTGTGTGGGGTGGTGTGTGTGTGTGTGTGTGTGGGTGTTTCAAGGTTTTAAAAAGGGGAAACGGAAATACATACAGCGTTCAGTTAGGAAAAGTTACCTTAACAATGTGGTTCAATTAGAAACGATACATCATGCGTTCAAGTTTAGGAACCGATACATACATGCCTTTCAAGTTAGGATCGGCACATCAGGACAAAAGGTACCTACATGAAACCTCCTGTTGGGAACAGTTACCTACCAGGTAATTAGGGTTTCCCCAAAAAAATTAGGGTTCCGAAAAAATTTAGGGTTGGGGAACACGGTACAAAGGTTGCTACCAAAAGGTTTGGCGCAACCCTTTCTTCGAAAGGGTGTTAAAAATGGTCTCAAAAATTAGGGGTCTCAAAAATTAGGGGGGGTAAAAAAATGAACAGGTGGGGTTATGTACAACGGTTTTGCTTACGGCAGCGTTTGGGCGCAACCTTTCGAAGCGGTTGCAAAAAAATTAGGGTTTCAAAAAATTATGGTTTCCAAATTGGGTGCAACCCTTCTTCGAAGGGTTTCAAAAATTAGGGTTTTCAAAAAAATTGGGGGGGGGTACGTACAACGGTTTGATAGCAACCGTTTGGCGCAACCTTCTTCGAAGGGTTGCCAAAAATTAGGGATCTCAAAATTGTTTGTCCCAAAAATTAGGGTTCCCAAAAATTAGGGTCGAAAAAATTAGGGTGGGGGGTAAAAATGACAGGTGGGTAAAAAGTGAACACGTCCGGAAGCCCCCCTATACTAGGGAAGATTGGAAGAATATATATATATATAAATTATATATGAATATTAATATATTAATAATAATATATAGTATATATACAGTATATATTATAATATATATATTATATATATATATAATATATACTATATTATATATATTAATATATATTATACTTCTAGGGTTCCAGTGCTGGGCCAGTAGTTCCCAGACTTTTGTACGATAGCATTCGAGGTTTTGAGGCCCCAAAAACTAATATCAGTGGTGAAATCTCACAGTGCCTTTCAAGTGAAATTATACTGAAACTTTTACCAGCAAATCTTTGCATATTTCTCATACCTCAAAAGAAAATGTTTATAATTTAATTTGCATAGATTTAACAAAGGGAGAATTTCCTAGAGAGGTAGAAGAAAAGATTTTATCGTATTTTATGGTTATATCGATTTATACCTTCAAGTGGATTAGGTTTCATAAAATACACTTTAGGTTTTCCTCTAATTACTTGCTGAATATCCTTTCGGCTAAATATTTCACTAAAATTGGTCTTATTAATACAGAGAAAATAGTGGATAAAATACTATCAGACAATTCTATTCCTGGGTTCTTAAGTAACTCAAGATCTTCTTTTTTTCATAGGCCCCAAATTATTTCATCAAATGTTTTCCAAATATTAGAATCAGCATTGATGAATGGAAATACAATGTTAACAAAACGCTGTTATAATTTTGTTAAATTAAACGAAACGAAATTATTACCACAGTGCTTGATTTTGACACTAGAAGTATTGAAAACATATTCACAGCGTTTTGAATTAAATTCAATTGTTTGTGAGAATTTTGGCGAATTCATTAATACTTTGATACCGGAACTAAGAGTCGAGGAGAGATTAAAAATTTACAAAAACACGGAATCTTTTGAATGTTTCAATATGTTGTTATGTTTATTTACTTGGCCTTATCATCATCTTCTATTACAAGAATCAAAACTTGCCATCAAATCACTGTCCGATAAGCATTTCTATAAATTTTCTGTTTGTTATGTTTTTTTCTAAGTTCAATGCAAGATATGAAAACGTTTTTGACTATAGAGGAATTTATAAAGAAATATGGTCTTTAAACCTTGATATACTTAACTCAATGCTCTCAAATACTCGTACGAGATATAACTTCTTAGTTCATCTATTTGATTTAAAAGTTTTCACAGTGAGAGAAAAAGAGCTCGTAGATTTTATTTTTGAAGTAGAAATATTACAAGAAGACGACATGAAAATTGCCCAAGATGGCGGAAGCAGAATATGTCTCAAAGCAATAAACGATTCTAAAATCTCACGTGCAAAGTATTTTCTTCAGAATTGTAATTTAAAAGAACATCTGAAAACTCTGAAGCGTATTATACTTCGATCTCTTTTTGAATTTAATACAATAGCTATATTGATATATGAAGGTAGATTTAAAGACATTGAAGAGATTTTTAATCTCGTCTCCGAGAGGGATGAACCTGAAAATATAATTTTCCAAAAACATGAACGTTATTTTTTTGAACATAACCAATATGTTAAAATCTCTTTTAAGTTTGGTAAGAATAAACAGCTGTCAATGTGTTCATTTTTTGTTGATCTCTGAAATTTTATTGACTTTTGAATATTGAAAGTTCAATGAGTAACTAATTCAAAATTGACTCCTTTTCTATTGATATTTTTAAGATATAACAAACATGTGTGTTTTGGGTGGAGTTAGGGGAATTGGAATCAGCAGATTTCGTTTGCATATTTAGCCAGTGGACAAAATTTGTTATATTTCAAGTTAGTTAAAGGACATTTACTATGAAGTGATATTTAGAACCAAAAAAGTTTTATTAAAAATCAGCAGAATTTATTTTAGAATCAACTGACAGATTTTAATGTTATTTAGTAGATAGTTAGAATTTCTAGAATTTATAAAAATAAATTTGATATGTATTATAATCAATACGTTATTGTTAATAGCAGGTATATTTTACTTGGATTTTTTTCATTGGTTTTCTACAAATTTTACTAGTGTAAAAATTCTGGTGATTAAATTAGTTAAAATAGATGAAAATTTAATGAAAACAAATAAATAAACTATAAATAATTCCAGAGTATTATTTATACCTTTTAAATTAAGGTACTGCAATTAATTATATATTAATTAAATATGAGAAAATTTACTAAAAATAATCGAATAATAAACTATAAATAATTGAGTTTCATTTCTACCTCTTAAATTTAAGGTACCTTAATTATTTTTATATTAATAATAAGCACATTCTTTCCTATAATTCTATATTTGATTATTTTAATCATTTTTCAGGAGTGTAGCCTGAAGAAAATTCTCCATCATCAGTAAAAATCACTTTTAATCATTACCAAAATTATTAATATACGTAACGAAGAGTAGATAAATTCCTTTAATATCCTACTATAACATTATGACTCTGATACATTCCACCAAAGGTAATTCCTATATATATATATTATATTATTAACCTGTGATAACTCTAAACTTAACATCACCCTGAAAATAAATAGGTGTTATCTAATATATAAATATTCTATTGGTATTATTCACTTAAAACTATATTAGTTATATATTACGCGTGATAGATAAGAAATTATTTACAAAAATGTAGAAGCAAGTGAGTACTCGTTTTGCGCTATATAACAATTGTCGGCCTTGGATTTGGAGTATTTTTTTCCGTAATTTCCAGAGGTTACCGTGTGCATCATACCGGAGAACCAAAAGACATAATTCCAATTAATATATATATAATATATTATATAATATATTTATAATAAGTTACTGGAATTAACTTAATTATTACTTCTGAGAAGAAAAAATTTTGGATTTGAGAAGAGATAAATATATTTATTATATTAATAATATAACTCCAATTAAACTCATCTTTTAAAAATAATAATATTAAATAGTATAAAGCCTTGTGTAAGTAAATTTTCTCATATATGCGTGTATTTATTTCATAACACTATAAGCCTACCAACAGGTATTTTATGTTTAATAGGAATTGGCCTGCGGTACACCACAAAGAAACCTAATAGAGATGCTCTCAAATTATACCAAGAGATATTAAGTATTGTATTAAATATATCACATTAATATTTATAATTATAAAAATGCCAATACGGATATACCACTATTATAACTATTTACCAAAATTTTGGACTATGCCTATCATATTAGAGATCGAAAAGTAAACTTAAGAAACTCTCATCTAAAAATAAAATTGGACGATCCTACTTTTCAAATAATTTACTTTGTAGAACTACATATTATTTATTATATTACTATATTATTTAGGTATAAAACAAATCAAAACTATAATTCTAAACCTACACCATAAAGATAAATCTATTACTTAATATGAAGCTTTGGACTTAAAGTTTTGCTTATACCCTACGATGATCCATGGATAATATGCATTATACACAAAAATTTCATACTACCTGGAATAAGTAAAATCACAATTAAAATCATAGATAAATATAAATATGGATATTTCTCTTCATGATACATTACATAGAAAAGAGATTCTATTATATATATATAGATAACACAGGTTTTACTAGATAAGTTTTTAATGTACCTGACTATAATATTATATATTAAAGACAAGGATATTAACATTGAGTGGCGTTCTGTCGAGAGTCCATGACAATGTGTTTTGTACACTCGTAACCACAGTTATTTTGCTAAGAACTATAACTTTGGCCGCGATATATCTCCAACACACACCGACTATAAAATCCTTCTTAAAGACGAATTTATTGATAAACTTTCTATTATAATATTAAATAGCCATGGAGAGAAAACGTCTAACTCCACATTTCAAATAGATATATAATATTCTATCAACACATTTAATACGCGATAAAGTCAGTTACACAACAACAGCATAAATTATCATTTATATATATGGTAGATATTTACTCTTCCACTGAGTTCTATGTAGATTATCAAGGGATAGACGACTCAAAATTGTGTTGCACCAGCAGATAGAGACAGCACACACATAATATGATAAATCATAGCTTAATCCAGAGGATGGTAACCGATTTTAAGTTCAATATCTCCATATTGGTAATTTCTTATACCAAATTTCATAGAGAGTGATTTTTTAGGGATACTTTAAGGTACATTTGGTCCTTTCCTGTTTCTTTTGGGGAAAATAATATTTCAACCATGAAAATGAATCCGAAAAAATTGTGTTAAAAATCGAAAAAATTTCCATTTTTCGTGGGTGTATTATTAAAAGAAGGAAATGATTTAACGATATAAAATTTTGTGTGATGATACATACTAAAGTAGGGTTTAACTTAAATCTTATTTGAAGTTTTTGGTAAATATTTTAAAAAAAAATTTACAGGGTGTCCAAAAATCAAATTTTTCGGAAATTCGGTAATTTTGAACCTTAATATCTCTGATGGGTAAGTGCTAAAAATCTGAAATTTTCACACATTATACTACTACCATAGATGTTCCTTCACCTGCAATATTGACTTTGGTATTTGCTTGTTTTAAGAAATACAGCCATTCAAAAATGCCAAAAAAAAATTTTTTTAAGTTGTGTTATGAAAGCATACGTAGGCCTACTCGTAATATAAAGTAATACATAGTCAAATGAAATAGTGTGGCATCAAGGAAAAATGAAAACAATGTTAAATAAAATTTAATTTTAAAAGGTAATATACATTAAGAATGTACCATTATATCTACTGTAAATGACAAAATTAATTCAATAACTTTTAAAAAATTGATATATATATATATATAGGGTTGGGATTAAAAAAAAACCGTTGGTTTTTTTTAAAAAAAAAACACGTTTTTTTTTAAAAAAAGACCAATGGCCAAAATTTTTGGTTTTTTTTTGTTTTTTTTTAAATTACTTATTTTTCATATATATCAAGTCTTTTTAGGGTATTTAGCATTAAAATACAGTAAATACAATATGTTAAAAGAGGTATACAATATATAAAGTAGAGTTTAATGCTTAATAAAGTTTTATTAGTGCTCTAGGGCATATAATTATTACATTTCACATGATCTTATTATTATTATTATTATTATTATTATTATCATTATTATAATAAATTTTCGATTTTAGTGTAAATAATTTTGAAGGTATATATTTTAAAAAATTAAATGAAATATTTATTCATAAAGTTTATTTTGTATGTTACTTGTTGAGGGCAAAAGACCTTAACGCATTTATTTATTTTAATTAATTGGAGAAAGGTGGGATGGGCAATATCATTTAACAAAGTTGCATCTTGTGAGGAATTCAGAAGAGTTTCGTATTTGTTTTATTTTTATGTAATGAAACGTTGTCAAATTGGTCCGCCTAGTAATCAGTAGTATGCATATTATTATTATTATTATTATTATTATTATTATTATTATTATTATTATTATTATTTTATTATTATTATATAATATATATATATTATATATATATATATATATATATTATAATAGATATATGCTTGATATTTCTATATGATATATATATTATATATTATTTTTATATATATAATATATATATATATTATATAGTATATATATATATATATATATATATATATATATATATATATATATATATATTATATTATATAATATAATATATTCTTCATCTACCTTTTCCTCCCCAAGACTGGTGGTAAGGTGCGTAAACAACATTCAGAAAGAAAAAGCAGTAGAAGGATATGACCAAAAGTCGAAAAGAAAGCCCAGCCTTACCCCCGACCCCCCTCTGTTCCATATGAGTAAGGAACTTTCGTCGCAGTCAAGAAAATTTCCACCCCTATATGCTTCACGGGACTTGCGACGGACCCTCACTATGGTAAAATCATCAGTGTAAGGGTTCTTCCCTTGACCCAGGTGGGCCCAACCATACCCCCTCACAAAACCCCGCCATTCTCTCTTATTTTGCACCTTTTTCTAGCCTCTGCCAAAACTCACATTCTCTCCTTCAGACATTCGTTTACTGACTCAATTCCACTTTTTCTTTGATCTCCCAGCCCGTCGGTTTTTAACACACTCGCCATTATACATCTGCTTATAATAACCGCTATCCTTCATCCTTTCCAAACATGAAACAACCATCTCAACATACTTGCATTATTCTCTCGTTTACCCTTTCTTTGCAACACCACTCAAGTTCTAATACGTTCATTTCTCATTTATCAATTCTTCTCCACACCTAGCATGCCCTAAGATTGTTCATCTGAACACAGTGAACTTTAGATTAATACTTCTTATTCCAGACCATAGTCTTCACTACTATACAAATAACACAGTAACAACATACCCTCATGTAAGACCCTAGAGCACTAAAGACTTAGTCCTTTATCATTCAAATCAACGATTTAATTGCACAGCCACCTTCTTGCCATTTCAACCAATTTTCCTACTATAACTCTCTGCATCATTCAGTTCCCTTCTCAACCACATATACCCTAAATATTTAAAACTCAGACCACTTGTTCCAGCTGCTCTACATCTTAACATAACTTCACACTGAGGACTCGTCCTCACTCACAACCATAACCTAACTCTTATCTGCGTTTACTTTCAACCCCTCCTTTTACACACCCCTGCCAAATCTCTCTACCATCCTCTCAACTCTTCAGATTTTCGCCACATCTCAAAACCAATCATCTGCAATAATAGGATAGGTGCACCCTCCCTACTCATCTCATCATTCCAGACAGCATTTCCTGTGGCGCTCACCTTCAAGGTTCTTTTCATAACCCCATCCTATACATAATTGTGAATAACCAATAGGAGACATAACTCAACCCTGCCTCACTCCGCTATTTTTAATAGCTAAACCAATCACTTTTGATACCATTTATTCTTAGCATCACAGCCTCCTAACATCATGACATACTTTGATTTCCATTCAGAAGCACTATCTACCAACCCTATATATTCCACTAACACCTGCCCATAGACCTTTCCCCTTTATGTTTTTTTAACCCACTATCATACCCCTGTTGCAAATCCATAAATACTAAATACAATTTATTCTTCCTCTCTCTAATTTTTTTCTAATCATTTGCTTCTAATGTAAAGTTTGATCCACAGCATTGCTCTATCTACTTCCTAAAACGCACAATTGTTTCTTTCCAATCAAGTCCTTTCAGTCACTCTGCGCACGTCTTTCGAGCCAATAACACACAGCATATATTCTTCCCTAACAAACTCATAAACTA
>JABUQX010057734.1:30000-33375 GCA_015478945.1 Trachelipus rathkii
TTAATGCTCTTGATGATTTTGAGGTACCTGGCAAATGTAAGTTTATTGTAGATAATGCTCGTTTCTGAAACTGACTTATCGCCTGAACATTCTTCTGTACTGCTACTACTATTATCACTTCTACCTCCAATTATTTGCATATTTCTTCAAGCATCCATTTACTACTCAATTCTCTCATTTCATTAGAAAATAAAGTCAATTAGTATCTTGGGTCTACTACGGTATTTAAAGCAATTATCTTGTTTTGATATGTCTTTTGATCCTTTCTCTTACTTTTTATTCATAAATCTAAACTCTAATGCCTTCTTCAGCTCTTCTTTATTCTCTTCTGTCATCCTTAGAGTTTGAGAGATATGCTGGAGAGCTCAAATATGTAGAATAAATGATGATATAATTGATTTTGCCTTATAGTTTCCGTAACCATGAGAAATGGTTGCAAAACTCTTAGAAATTTTTCAAGTATTTGCCATTTGTTAGCAGTCAAAACTTAAATGATTGATTGTTCTATAATATAAACTTGCAGAGTTCTTTTCAAACATTCAATTCTTTCTAGAATCAAATATGTGCTATTCCACCTTGTATTGGCATAAGTGGGCTTGCAAGATGTGGATCCAAGTCTCTTTGTATTCTTTTAAGTTCATTACAGCTTAAAAACTGGAATGATTGAATGTGTACAAATATTCCTACATTTCTTTAATTAAATCACATTGTTCTTTGAGAAAATAAGGCATCTTTATAATTGAAGTTTAATCAATAAAACAGAAAAACTTGTTGTATCTTGCTAAATCATATTCAAGTTTTCATGTTTATGGTTCCATCTCGAAGGATCAATGATTGATTATGTTTAGGAGGAATTTCCCAATGTATTCATCTAATTCAAAAAAGTTCATAGTGATTTTAATTCCAAGAATGAGAACCTGGGAATACTTGCAATGGAGTACACAATCCCATTTTTTCAAACTCGCTTGTAAGCCAGAGTGTAGTTAAAGATAAATGAGTCGTTTTTAAATTATTTAGGCTTCTATTTATCTTAATAAATGAAAAATCTGATCAGCCTTGAGATAACTTCTCGAAATAACTGCTGTCTCAATTTCCTGTATGAAGTTGGGTAACATTTCTACCTACAAAACATTTTCTACTAGGAATAAGATATTTGGTTTGAAGATGGGTAATTGAAGTTCATGATCCCTTCTCATCTATGAACTGTGAATGGCTGGCTTACTAATTGAGATATATATATTCAATTACTTTTCTGTGATTTGGGGTCATTGATATGCCATATCTTTTTTGGGAAAACTCTCCTCAAAACTCACTTATTTCACAGCTTGGATCTTTTGCTCTTTTGTGGTTTCCCCTGTTTTTCAAGAAAATACAAGACTCTCCCTTTTACTATTAAAAATTTTGGACTTCCAAGATATTCTCCTTTCATGATGATTTTCCATATGTTCATGAAGTGACGTTGTACTAAATATAAGATTTTATATTGAAGAGTTATATAAAAATGTTTTTTTTTCATTTCTTTATTTTTAAAACATTTTAAGAAATTCCGGTTTCTGGAATAAATATATATATATATTATATATATATATATATAATATAATATAATTATATATATATATATATATATATAAGCAAAATTTCTTTAAACGTTAACTGTAAATAAAAAATAAGTACATTCTATAAATACTTCCTTTTATATATATATATATATATTATATATATATATATATATATTATATATATATATATAATATATATATATATATATAATATATTATATATATATATATATATATATATATATATATAGTGATTGGTAAATGCCGCAGGCACTTAAAATTGGCATATGCCTTGGGCATTTATCGGTCATTTTGTCCAATTTGTTGGCATTTTTAAGAGGGCATTTATACTTTATTATTATGTGATATATTTTAATATTATAATATATATATATATATATATATATTATATATATATATATATATATATATATATATATATATATTATAATTATATATAAAGGGTGAATGATAAGGGGAATCTGCTTAGATAATGAATAGGAATGGTGCTTTCGTAAACTGATGAAATGAATGTGATGGGAGTGTGGGAGAGAAATACTTTGAAAATCTTCATAACATTGTAATGAGAGGTGATAGTGAATGTTTTGGTTTGATAATGCAAGAAGGAAATAGATATTTGGGGATGAGAGGTCATTAAATAGGGGTGAGTGAGAAAATTTTAAAGAATTTTGTAAATCTGCATGAGGTATAGATGGAAATTACTGTGAATGAATCAAGAACAGAGGGCGAAGATGGTGATTGATGGATTGAGTTGTGTAAACAAAAATGTTTTGGAGGATATAGTTTCCATGGGATTGGAGAAGAGCAGTAATAGTACCTTTCAATATAAGGGTAAGGAGGATAAGGGTAACTGTAGAAATTATAGGATTAATATATTGAGTGTTGTAGGGAAGTATATGCTGGTATTTTTGTCGAAAGAGTGCTTCGAGTGACTGAAGGACTGATTCTGAAGAACAAGGTGCGTTTAGAAGTGGTAGAAGGATATGTGAATCAAATCTTCACATTGAAAACAAAATCAATTGTTGTGAAAGAGAAGAAGAATAAATGTATTTAGGTTTTGGATTTGCACAGGCGTATGATAGAGGATTAATAGGGAAAGCTCTATGGCAGGTGTTAGTGAAATATGGGTGTTGGTGGTAGGCTTCTTAATGGAATCAAAAAGTATGTATGATGATGAAGCGTATGTAGAAAAAATGGTGTCAAAAGTGATTTGGTTTAATATTAATAGTGTAGTGAGGCAGGGATTAATGTCTCCTTGGTTATTCAATTGCATATGGATGAGCTTATGAAAAAATTAGAGGTGGGGTGGCAGGAGATAGTGGTTCGAATGATGGAGAATGGGAAGAAGAGTGGAGGGGTGCTCTATTATATGTGGAATGATTTGGTTGTTGTGTGGCGGATCCTGAGAGAGTTTGAGAGATTGGTAAAGAGATTTGGCAGGGAGTGTAAAAGGAGGAGTTTGGAAAATAAACAGTAGATAAGAGTAAGGTTATGGTTGTGTGTGATGGACAGTCCCTCGGTGTGAAGTTTTTGATGGTAAGCAGCTGGAACAATTGTCTGAGTTTAAAATTTTAGGCATAATGTTGGATGAAAGGGAACGGATGATGAAAAGTGTAGTAGGGAAGTTGTGATTGGCAGGAATATGGCAGGTGGAATTAAATTGTTGGTTGGATGTAAAGGACAAATCTTCAGTGTTAAGGTTTTATACATGAGGGTAATGTGTTACCCGTGTGTTATCGTATAGTAGTGAGACTATGGTCTGCAATAAGGAAGTATAGATCTAAGTAAGTGTTCA
>JABUQX010057735.1:0-18105 GCA_015478945.1 Trachelipus rathkii
AATAAAAGTAGAGTAATTGGATTGAGTTTTGTAATTTAAGGATGGAAAGTAGATTCTTAAGATAAGTAGAGGAACTTATTGAAAGCAAGACGCACAACAATAATTTTGAAGAGAAAGGAAATACTCCTTAGAAGAAGAATATTGGTGCTAATATTAAAATAACCATAAAATTTTGAATTATAAGCCAACAGGGGTAGATTAAGTCTAGAATCTGTTAAGAAAAGAAAAATTGCCTAAATAAACATGCCTACAAACTTTTACTGTCATATTTATTTATAGAACTCAAAAACTGTTTATTTTTAGATTAAAATCTTCCCCCCTCCCTATCTCTCTCTCTTTCTCAATAAACAAAACAGAAAGGAGGGATGTTGACAATATGAAAGAACAGATTTAAAGTTCCAGTTTAATTTTAAATGCAGATATTTTTCAGTTATTTTTTGACTATTCTGATTATAATTTAAGACTTTTTTTTTTTTAATATATATTTAATATTAGATACTGTAAATTTCTGATATATTAATATGTTGTTATTTATTATTTAAGGTAGTTAATTGTAGACCATCTACTGTATATCTACATATTTATTACTTAAGTCATCTGATATATCAATATATCCATTATTAATTACCTTAAGGTAATTACAGAGCATATGGCTGAATTTTTGCTTCCTTAAGAAATGAAAGTGCAATATAGACGAAAAAGTGAAAGCTTTGTTTCATGTCAAGTTTGAAAGTTGATGTTTTATTTAACTGAAAATCGATAAAATTAGTTAAACCATTCATATGTTGTGAATGTAATGAGAACCTGTGGTACAAAAGTACTAAAAGAATTTTTTTCTTTGTGTGTATGGTCTTTAGCTTTTTTTATTAATTCTACTATCTTCGAAATGAGACAAGAACCACAAATCCATTTGTCAATTGAAAAGAAATCCCTACGACAACCTCAGCAGGTTGTTTTTTTTAAAAGTTTGTCGATAGATGGAAGAACGCGGTTTGAATGGATGAATCTTTAAAAATTAGTAATTTGAGATAAATATTTTAAAAGGAATAACTAGATCTTCAATAACAAAAGTTCCAATGAATTTTTTAAATTATTTGAAGCCAGTTTGACATAATGGATGTAATTTTATTTATTTAATGTAGGTAACTAAGCTTTTATTGTATTAATATATGCTGTTATATTTTACCTTATTTAAGGCAGATTATTGTAGACCGTACTGTGTATTAATATTTACATTTTTATAACTTATTTAGACATCTAATTATTATATTAATATATTACGTTTTATTTCATGTATTTATTGTAGTTCAGGGGTGGCTAACTTTTCATATTCCATGTGATTATTATTATTATTATTATTATTATATATATATATATATAAAGGTTATTTTTCTAACAAAAATTTTGTTTGAAGATATACCTGTATTCCGGATATCCGAGATATACTAAGAGTGCAGGACGCTGGGACCCAACTCTTTTGCACCCCACACACCTCTTTCCCAAGCCTCCCCAATTTGGAAAATGTTATATCTTAATGCTTGAAATTAATAATTCTCCAAATTATGGTTCAAAACAAAAGCTTCTGAAGCTCTTTCAGGGATGAGTTTGCTATCTTTTCGTCGTAAAATGAGATCTGCACACTGAACAGACGCTCACTAGCTACACTTGATGAAGGGCAAATTGCTAAGAATTCCCTGCGATTTTTCTGCCAAGATGTGGAAAACTTCTTACATTATGACGCCATCAACCCAGTGATCTTTATCTGTTTTCCAAAGCTTTTTTCGTCTTTTGATATTCTTCGATCAAATGATAGATGTGGTCTTTTGACGCCTCTGATACAGACTCTATCATCGTGCTTAGACAGCCAAAGAAAGTTCCTCGGATTCAGCAATGAATCGCTAACATGATGGTATTTGAGGCACTGTTTGTGTGTATCTTTTGCTTTTTAATTAGCTGTGATATTTCTGCCTTAGCAGCATTTCATCACTAGGCATCCTAAATTATTTTAACCCTCTGGTAAAACACGTAGTTCAAGAAAATATGTTTTGTAACTAGGATTTTGAAAAGTTGCTATTGCAAATGCGTCCTCGTTTTGCAGAGTTTGAAAATCCTGTGCATCAATTTCAGCATTGAAAAAATCTAGAATGTCAATATCTGCTTTTAATATATATACTATTTATTTCTATAATATGTATTAATCTATGTTATTTAAATGTTATATACTATATATATTATATATATTATATATATATATATATATATATATATATATGATAATATATATATATATTATATATATATATATGCAGAGGTGGCACTTCCGACTGCTTTAGTCCGCTAGTCCGCTTCGAGCGGACTACCAGAATAGGTGCGGACTAGCGGAGGAGCGGAGACGTCAGGAAATTAGCGGATTGGCAAGCGTGCGTATCAAAAAAAAAGTTTCCGCACGTTCAACGTCCACGCACACTATTTTCGAAAATGAAAGTATATCCGATGTTCTAACTTATTAGAATGTCGTATTTGGTTTATATATGAAAATATAATTATTGATAATTTAAGTTTATAACTATATTATACGTTTAGTCTAAAGACCTTATTGTTTCACTTCTAATATTAATACTGTCGCCAAACCAACTCTCAACCTTCCGCATACCTTAAAGAGTACGCATATTACAATATATTAACAGTACCATTTAAAATTGAATATACGACCTAGGAATGACGTTTACACGTCTCCATAACTCATACATCTTAATTATAAATTAATCTACTAGCATACTAACAATTAATTAGGACAATATTCTAGAAATCAACTTCTGTGTAAACCGCAATATATACCTTCAGTATATATAACTGTAAGCATATATAATATCAATATTATAAGTAGTAGATTATCGTAATATATGATAATCAGTATTAATATAACTATACTGTATTATAATATATATATATATATATATATATATATATATATATATTATAATATATATATTAGATCTAGTATAACTATACATATAGATTATTATATATTTATATATATACTATTAATATTATTTATTATATGATCATACTTAATAAGCCTATTTAAGTGGACTTTTTTTTTAAATGGCGGATTTATAATATATGTATATAAAATACAAATATCAAAAACAAAATTATCATTAAAAACTAGTATTGAATAATTTAGTATTTTGTGTGTATTACTAGTAAAGGATATACCTTGAAGAGTTATAAGTATTACCTGATCATTCATGATTATCGAATATCTACCTAATTACACTACCTCTTTATAGGGACGTAATATATCTAAGGTAAGGATAGTCTATGATAGAATGTGACGTGTATGTAAATGGCGTTGGTAGATTGATCGAGAAAAGAATCAATCTGCGAGTATATGCTCACCGAGTACTAGGAGTGTTATAGATGGATTAAATGTTTAGTGATTAGTATAGAGTTGTCGCGTGCGACTTGACTTAGTGTATATATATACTATATATATATATATATATATATATAGATGTAATAGTGTATATATTGATATATAATATATATTATATTATATATATAATTATATACTATATAACTAAATATATAAAGTATATATTATTAATTAGTAGTATATAATATTATATAATAATTATAGTGTATTAAATTGTATTTATAATTAGTGATATATATATTATAATGTATTCGTTATTACGTATTGTATATATATATATATCTAATATATTATTATATATATTTCGGTGGTTTACCGAATTAGAATTAGATATATTATTATTAGTAGGATGTATGGGGTATTATTATGATTATACTATCTAGTGTGTGGTAGACAGTGTCTTCGACTGGTATTTGAGTCGTGGATGGTTCGGCAGCCTATATATGATGTTACGTGCAGTATAGTCGTATTTATATATAGTTTAGTATTAATAAGCTAGCTAATGTTATATAATGTACGTATATTAGCATATTTAGCTATATATATATATATCATTGTGTAGGCTTGACGTGCATTACATGACTGCTAACAGGCGTCGAGCTTTCTATGGATTTACTAATAGTTGTTGGACCGAAAAGTCGCGCATCTTATGGGTGGAGGTAGAGGTGGTCAAGACTATTCAGAAGGGAGGCAGAATTGACATCTTAAGTGCAGGACTTAAATAGCAATGACTGCTGGACAGCGAACTAACCCAGCACTCTCTCACCAAGGACATCTTTCTTTTTCAACATCGGCAGAATTTGTTGAACTTTTTCATAAAATAGTTTAAAAAATGAGTGGGAAGTAGATTAGAGTGCTGTTGTATCATGGCTGGGTGCGAGAGTAGTGGCAAGCAGTAATTCTCTTCCTCACAAAAAAGCCTCTCCTTTTTTTTTCTAAAGTGCTAGTTATGTGGCGTTGCTGTAGACGGTCGAATAGTGATAGTATGTGAGGAAGTATTATTGAGGGGTGATGAATATATTTTTGGAGGGCAAAGATGGCAGCCTTAAGCTGTGCTATTTATTTTGAGCAACTATCTTTGCTGAAATGGCAAATATGGCATTCTTTTCTTGTCTTTGTGAAGAAGAAATTGAGCAGGGCAAAAGGAAACAGTCCTTTGATCTGATTTTGTATAGTATTCATGTTAGGTTCTTCAATTTGTTCTCATTATATTTGAAATATTTAGTGTTAAGTTAAATTTTGTGTGTATATGATTTTGTATTTATCTATTTAGGGTTATTTGAATGATATAAAGAACCTATGAGCGTGTGATAGGTGCCTTGCAGTCTTGAATAGCAGCGGGAGAGACGTGCGCAGCGCTCGTGGGACTCTTGTGCGATGGCGGTGAGGGTTTTTACTGTGATCTGAGATTGCTCTGCATTGAGGTGCGGAGGAGCGGTAGGATACTGTTTTCTCGAGTGGGGGAGGTGCTCGATAGCGGTAACTAGCCTCTAGAATGTGGCAGAAGTATGGTGTGGGCCGATCAGCTAGAGATTTAGTATTGTAGGTATTGGTGGTTGTGTTATAGTCTCTCTTGTGGCTTAATTTGAGATCTTGGTAGGAAGTGGTTTGATGCTTATTATATTAGTGTGATGATGATTATAGGATAGAGTGAGGTTCGGTGTCGTTGGATTGTTTTATATTACTGAATATGTGTCTCTTGTATGCTTGTTGGGTAGAACCTGACGGCATCTATTCGTTCTATCATAGTGTGTGTGCTTTAGTCTTCGATTAGGGATCTAGTGCTGATATACTCTCTGTGTTTTAGTAGCAGATGGATAGCGTTTTAGTGGAAGTGTAGTGACGTCTTGCGTGTTTAATATACTTATTATGTTATAACGTGAGATTTAATCAGCTAGCTGATATGCACCGTCATAGTATAATAAGAGTATTATGATTAGTGCAGCTACGGTTTCGCTCTCATAATTCATGAGAAATTACTATGTGATAATATCTAGCGCTATTTCGTGCGCAAAATGATATAATTAAATCGGTATGCGGTATCTGCGGATGCGGATATGTTGGAAAATGATAGCGGATGCGGATGTGGTTATTTCTCCGCGGTCCTCTATATATATATACTTTTATATAATATATATATAATATTATAAAATATGATATGAGATTAGATATATCTAATTTATATATATACATATACTATAATTATATATATATAGTTGGTTTATTGTATATGTGTATAATATATATATTATATACGTATAAAATTTTTATTACTTATTTAATTATTTATATATTTATAGGTATTATATTTACGTATATATTTAGATACTATTATTTGTGTAGTATATGATATATACGTATGGTAGTATTTATAGTATATGTATATTTTATATATATTAGTTTATTATATAGTATGTATATATATATATTTTATATATAATAATGTTGATTATATTATTATTATATATATAAATAACTATATATATATTATAGTTAAGTGATATATTATAATGTATAGGTATAGGCGGTGATTTATATACTACGGTAGTATATAGTAATATATATATATTATAAGGTGATGTATGTTAATTATATACTGGGTACGTATTAAGTATATCTATATAATTATAGGTATTTACTTAGTATGATATTTTATATATACTTAAATATATATTATAATATAGTATATATATATATACGATATATATATATTATTATTATACTATATATATATATATATTAGTATATTATATATATATATATTATATATTCTTATATATATATGTTATATATTTATATATAAATATATATTCTCTGTTATCTATATGTTTTGCCTTGATCTAGGTATATCTTATAGTATATATCAGCTAGGCGTTATATATGAAGATCTATTAATAGTACAAGTATCATATATATAATATGACATGTATGGCTAGTTTAGCTTAATACTATATATATATTACAAAAATATAATATTTATTATATATATATATATATAGTATAATTATAACTATATATACTATATATATGATATATATATTATTATAGTATAGTACTATGAAGGTTTTATAACTATTTACGACCTGAGATTATATATATAGTATATATAAATAGCTTTGACACTATATAGATCGGATTAGTTGCAAGGTATTAGGAATAGTCGATAATGACTGTGACGCTGCAGATGTTTTACGATTTTCACTCGTGTATATGTTCGCGGTCTTGACGATAATATATACCAACCTATACCTTAGTAGTAGTGTATAGGTATATGTAGTATATATATTAGCTATTAGTATGACTAATTAGTATATTATATTGAGTTATAGATGTTTCTTGTGCGCTATATATTTAGATACAATGGTAATGAATTAGTTCGTTGATAATAGTAAAATTGACATTTCGTATATTGCTATAAGTGCAGCTGGGAGTGTGTGGATTATATGAGAAGATTTGAGTGTCGTTGCATACTCCATCGCCGGACCGCTGATTGGCTGTAGCTTGCGAGTCAATATATAGGTACAGTTATATATAATGGGTATCGATAGTATATACATTAGTATATATGATTGTATATAGTATGCTCTGTGTGTTTGTGTGTGTGCATTTGCGAGTATTTGAAAATGCAGATATTCAAATTTTAAGTTAGTTGGCAATTACAGGAATTTATATATATATATCGGTATAGAGCAAGAAGGATGGAGAAAAAAATATATTAGAGTTGTGAAGGAGATTGGTTGGCATATTTTAAATCTTGGAATAAAAAAACGTGGCAAAGGAGAGCGGAAAATTCGAAAGCTACGAACGATACCGACGACGACATTTTGTTTCCGCTCGTCATGTATTAAAACGAAGTGTCTTCCGTCTAAGACAGATAACTTTAATTCATATGAATGTTATACATCCTCAACAGAATTGGAAATCAATCTTTATGTACGAATACATTAAAGCCTATATTTTTATCTGCTTTGCTTCCTACATTTCTGAGGTGAGTGGCTGTGTATGTATGTTTGTCTGTGTGTACACGTATGTGTGTGTGTGTGCATCCTTTATACATGTAAAATAGGTTTGGAATGGCAGGCAGACGCAAGAGAACTTTTTTTCCCTTCTTTTCCTTCTTTGTACCGTTCTGTTTCATTTCAAGGCGTCTGCCTGTCAAATACAATGACAACATCGAGATTTTGCTACGGCTGACAATACAATATTCCGAGTTTTCTCTTAACCTGATGTTTTATGCATGGAGGGCAAGGCTGCCGATATTGAAATGGATGTAAGTGGCAACGAATACAAAGCAAATGAAATAAAAACAATAAGAAGAGCAAAAAGGAAGAAGCGAAATGCGGCTAATCCCCGAAAGAAAAAGGATATAAGTATAACCTTTCTTCTTTTTTAAAGATAAAAATTTGCACATGGGAGATTTTTAAAACATACACAAACATGCCAAACACCTTTGTTAAGTTTCTTAATATTAATACTTGTTTTTTTTTTTAAAGTATTCTTTCAAATTTAGGTGGATACCAGGAAGAGCAACTCATGGGAGTTGCCTCGTTCGTTTTCACGTTCATTTAACATTAAACTTCATAAACTTTTCTTTACACGGGAGTAATAAAGATTTAGACCTTCTCCTTTCCGTTGACGTTGATTTACGCGCCAAAATTTTCCCGCCTTTTACCATTACCACCTAATTATTTTATATTGACTCCAATGGATACGGATTTTGGCTGGAAGTCGTAATACGTGATTACTAGGTCGTGTGGGACGTAAAGTGACAGTCATTTCCTCTAATAGCGATATTCTGTATATATATAGTAGGTGTCTCACTTGGTGAGGTAGCTAGCTGATGGTGAGCCCGGAAAACATAGTCAATATATAGGTCGTGAAGTAGAGATCGTGACAGAACTGCTTACGACCTAGCATATTTTTGTTATTTATAGTTAGTTACTTTTATATTTATGTTATTGTTATGAGTGATATTGAGTATTTAGTAATTACTAGTTATATCTTATTAAGTATAGTTTTGATAGATCTATCAGTGGATATTTATTAATAATAATATATCTAACACCTTAAATCTAGTTACCGTTAAATTTTACGTTACTAATTTACAGTCTATACCCACATATCAATAAATATATAATATATATAAATATAATATATAATCAATTATCAGCTATTAGCGAATTATTGATCAATTAATTATTATTATATTATATTATTATTAGTTATTATTATTTATATGATTATTTATTAGTTATTATTTATTATTATTATTATTATTATTATTATTATTATTTTAGTAATTCAGTTAGGCATATTATTATTATTTTTATTATTATTATTATGATCTATTATGATTATAGATTCAAAGAAAATAAATTAGATATTGATTATTAATTGTGGTTCGTTGTTATTGGTATTATGGTGTCATCTCTGTCTTATTTTATTATAGTTGTTCAATGGATTGATGTCAATGTGTGGTTGTACTAATTGTGAGTATAGTTCTTAGATTGGTTAGCGAATAGTCATTGTGTTATATAGCGTTATTAATTACCATTCATTGTTATTTATTATTAATTATAGTAATATAGATAATATTATTAGTTAATTATTATTTATTATTATTATTATTATTATTATTATTATTTAGAGGATATGTATATATTTTTTTTTATTATACAACTTTGGCTTGCTCCTACGAGCATATGAGGCTTGTCCTTTGTGAGAACGTCTGAAGACGTCGCGAGTATTTAGGGATCGCATTCGGGCTCGCGTGTCGAGGTAAACGAATAGATTGCGTGAAATATAGACTCATTGGATGACATAAATTGTACGTTGAAACGTTACGTTTCTGCGTGCTGTTTTTTTTAATAGATATAGATAAAGCAAGCAAAAGTAAAAATAATTTATTAATAACAAACTTTTTCATTGAAAGACATATATTTGGAGAATCAAAATGTGGCAGGACGTAATGGCGAAGGATGGTAGTTTTAAAATAGTGTTGCTGCCATACATTCAACAACTGATACGAATTTGGAAACGTTTTTTGCATAGTTTTATAAAATTAAATATGAATATAGATATATTCAATATTAATATTAATTATTATTATCAGTTATATTTATTATTATTATTAATTTTATTATCAAATTTTATTAATTCTCATTCTTAATTATTTTATTCATATTATTAATTATTATTATTATTATTATTATTATTATTATTATTATTATTAATAAATTATTATTATTAATAAATTGTTAATAATAATAATAATAATAATAATAATAATAATAATAATAATAATAATAATAATAATAATAATAATAATAATAATAATAATAATAATAATAATAATTATTTGTTAATAATAATAATAATAATAATAATATAATAATATAGATTAATAAAAATAATGATAATTAATATATAATCATAATATATAATAAACAATAATAATAATATATATATAAATAATAATAAATAATAATAATAATAGATAATAATAATAATAATAATAATAATAATAATAATAATAATAATAATAATAATAATATCCCTAAATGCTGATTGTGTTTTTTCATTAATAATTGTTTATTAGAGAAATGGATTGAGTGAGAAAGTTTTTAAGTAGGAAGGAAGCCATTAAAAATTTTGCATTTGGCCAATAGAGGTTCACTGAGGTAAGTAACAATTTGATAAGGATCATTTAGCTTACCTGTTCCCGCCCACTCACCTGTGCTTCTCACCTGGAGTTCCAGGTGATTGGCCATGTTCCAGGTAGGCGGAGTTTACCTGGAAGAATAAATTTACCTGATTGGTAAGACTCGATTAACATTTATTTCATTTACTTTTCCTTATTCCATTATTTGGATACTCACTAAATAAATGATCGAAATTTTTTTCTTATTTCCTTGACTTAAGGTCTACAACCATGCATTGATCTTCAGTTTCGTTCTTCGATGTCTAGTGCGGATGTCGCGATGATATAGTGGTTAGCATCTAGCGTTCGCTTCGTCTCTGCTCAATGTTCGTCTCTTTCTCGTACTGTGGTCTCTAATAGTGATAGCATAGGTACTAGATGATATATATTATTATTAGTATAAATTGAGCGTGGCCTATATGGAAGCGTTAGAGGTCGACTTAAATTGTGATAAAGTATATAGTAATACTACGGTGTAGCTTATGGTGTTATCTGAGTAGATATAGAGCGTACATTGCAATTATATTGGAAGCTGATATTAGTATGCTTTATAGGACGAGTAGGTAGGTTTGACGTTAAAGTAGCTGATGATATTATATTTGGTAGAAATCTCATTAGTTATATATAATGATGTAAGTGCGTTCGCTTGATGTATTATAGTGTGTAGTTATGTGGTGTGTGTGTGTGTGTGTATGTTGTGTGTTGCTTGGAGTGTGAGTTTTGGGATGTTGGATAGAAATATAGAAATGAACAATTTTTACAAGAGGTTTATAATCCAGAATCAAATTAAAAAGGTGTTGACTTGAAGAAATTTATGTCGTAAATTAAAATCATGTTCACTTATTTATCTTAATATGGATTAAAAAAAAATAAATAAAATTTCGTAAATTTTGTTTTAACCATTTAAATTTAAATTTTGATTCTCCAAATTTCAGAAAAATTTAAAAAATTAGTTTTGAGGAAAAGTTTTGGCGTCAGTTTTGAGTTTCTTCAAATAGTAATTAATGGTTAATGAAAAAAATATAAATAAAAAAAAGCAAAACAAACATTGAGTATCTTCCTGAAACAGTTTTTTTAAAGAAATAATTGAAGAAAGTAAAGAGGAGTGACAATTAGAAAGTGAAAACAAATAGCAATTCCTTCTCTTAAACTAATGTAAAAGCATTGGAGGATAATTAATTTCCAAAGACCGAAAAAGAAAGAAAAAGATTTAAATAGTTTGGTAATTTTATTGTTTACTTTTAATATTATCTTCTGATTAACCGATAATCTCATCAAGCCATGAAAATTTAAAAAAAAAAAAAATGTTAAATGTTTGAAAAATTATTGATTTTTACTATCATGTGGTTCTGATTGTGTTATGTATGTTAATCATTCTAATTTTACCTGTCATATTTTTGATATTCTTGTGAAGTACATGAATATGTGGAGAAAGAATTAAATGTCATTCCGGTTTATTTTCCACCAGATAAAGCGGCACTAATAAATTTATTCTTCACAAGCATTTTTTATAGATATTTTTAAAAAACAGCAAAACTAATCAATTATATTTCTACTACTGAAACTACTACTACGAAGACTTGAAGATTTTATGTTTAATAATCATAAATAGATAATTGGCTAGATTAGAGGTGATTTATAATATAAGTAAACAAAATAGGATATAAGAGTATTAATTAATATACATTTGATAATATACTAAATATAGTATAATTAATGTAGCGAGAGTAATATTCATGCTAACTTTATTTCTAGAATAAGCACACAGTCAGACTCAAACAGACACGCTTAAATCCTTTTCTATGCCGATCTCAATTCCGCCAATTGGCAGTTATATTAATGGTTTAATGATTTTGTTCTATAAAATTAATGAAATACAATTCTATTGCTGACTTCAAGTAATTCTATGAACCCCACATTACTCGACTAAGAAATACGAATAATTGAATAGATTGCAAGGCATAAACAACAGAGAGATAGATGTATAAGGTTGATTATGAGGTTGCGAGAGGAGTATTCTTTTAGAAGCCAAATTCGTCCAAGAGAGAGTACAACAACTATGGTGGGATGTCGAATGGGAAATTATCTCTAAAATAAAATTCTGTTGTGGAGGAGGAAAGGAACTTTGCAGATTTAGGAAATAACAGAAAGAGTGATGTCAGAACACAAAAGTTGCAACATCTTAAAAAATGAAGTAATATGAGTAAAGTTTTTGACTAGCAACTCACAAGCATAATGGATGTGGCATATATGGCGCCTAGGGACATGAAGAAAGGGTAATAAGTCGTTATAGGTGAGATCGAGAAAATTTAAGATTTTATTAGAGAACGAGGATATCATAAGAATTAAATGGAGGTAGAGAAGAAATATTAGAAGTGAGGTGGACGGATATATAGAAGGCGCATCAATAGAAGAGATGTCTATATATCTATAGATATTTGTGTTAAGAGCTTATTGTGTTGGCCGTAATATTTATAGAATTGGTCAATTGTGTGAAATAAGAATAATTAACTTGAAGTCTTATAGATTTTATACATATAGATATATAAATGATATTAAAGTCAAAGCTTGAAATACTGTAAATATGAAAATAGATATTATATATGTAGTATGGTGGTCATGTTTGTTGATTAGTGTTGTGTCTACTACTTAAGGTATCCGGGTGTGAATAATTGAATCATTGTGTCGGCTATCTTAGTCATTATCTAATCTAGGAGCTTTGGTGCTTAACTTATGGTAACAGTTGGTGTAGATAAGTTCTGGATGGATGACATATATTGAGGTGAGTGCATTATTATGTTATATGTATTAATTACATTTACTAATATATTATATATAATATAAATTATATAAATAATAATATCAGAGGTAGACTTGTGGTCATATTTGTAGGCGGTTGCATCTGACATTCCAACACACACATAATACTATTATATAGTAGTAGTTATATATTCGATAGTTAGGATGTGATGTCTTATAGCAGTCCTCACCATGAGAGCTAGGTGTATAGGTTTATAATATTAGGATATTTCATCGTGGAGGATTAGATTTTCTGTAAGTTAGCCTCAGGTGTTTTATATAGTATATGTAACTTGGTAAGGTTGGTATATTGGTTATTATGTACTTGCGGACCTTGCGTATAATACGTGTCTCTACATTGTTTGTATATTAGTTATCGCTCACGTGCGTGGTCGATATGAGATAATATGTTCGCATGATCAGTACTGGACGTGACTATATCTAGTGCAAGTATGGATATTGTATAATTGTTATTCCGGTGGACGGTAGTAGTCGACTCATTGTGATTTCGTTATAATGTTGTGCTTATAGAATACTATTAGCTTAAGCATTATTAGGTGGTTCTATGTAATAGGTACTAGCGTGTGTATGATAATGACTCACTCGGATTTACATCGTGAGGATATAGGAGTGTTGTATATTGGTTTCGTAACATAGTGAATGCACTTAGGCATCGAGATTAAATATCATAGTACGTAGTTAGAAGGTTTGAGAAAGTATATATATGAACGAATTATGTAATATATTTAAGTTATGTAAATAATTATAATTATTATTAAAAGAAAATTTTTATTATAAATATATAAATTTTAAGAGATATATTAGTTATTCTAGACCCTCTCCCTCACCCGTGCCCTGTCGTACTCCCCCGTAATTATCCCTCCTACTCTATACCCGCCCTACTCATAGTATCATTATATATATATAAGTATAATAATAAGTAGATTTAATTGATTATATTATATATTATATATAAATACTATTATATAGTATATTATGTATATATAATATATATATATATATTTATATACTATATATATCAAGTATATATAATATATATATATATATATATTCTATAATATATAGTTATATATAAATTACATAATAGTACTATATATATTATGACTAATGTAACTATATTACATAAATAAGATTAGCTATACTGATTATACGGTGTTATAAGACAACTTATATAGATATATTATACATTATAATATATTGCATATATATAGGGTGATACTATATATAATACTATAAACTATATAAGTTAATTACCGGAAATTGAGTAAAAGTTGATATATATATATATATAATATATGATATATATCTATATACCAGCGCAGTAGCTTCCTGATCATATAATAGTAGTTATTATCTATTATTATATTATATATATGTATATTAAGTTATACTTATATCCTTATAGAATATAAGATATATAATCTACCGTATATATATCTATTAATATATATATATATATATATATATATATATATATATATAATTACACGGAAATTAGTAAAATGAACTTGTTTCTATATTGAAATATAAGTATAATATAATATAATAGTTATAGATATAGAGTAGATATATTATTATAGTTACTATATATATTTATATATTATAATATATATTATTATATAAATAAAAAATAATGTACACGGAAATGTAGTAAGAATGAAGTTTCTATAGTTGAAGCAAAAAAGAAAAATCGTATAAAAAGTAACGGTATATAAGAAAGTAAATTTTATTTGGTTTCTTCCGGTTATCCGGCTCCACTCTTCTTTTCCCCGGTTATCCGCCCACTCCTATTTTCCCCGGTTATTTGGTCACCCATTTCTCTTTCCCTCTCTTTTATCCTTAGAGAGAGAAAGAAGAAGAAGAGAAAAAATTTAGATCGACCTCCACGGGCCGAAGAGTTATTTTCGTTATCCTTTATTCGAGGAGGAGATCGTCGTATCGCCGCGAGAATGCCACGAGTGTTGGAAGGCGTCTAATTTCACGTGCCAACGAACCTCCAATGTGGCCGAATAATGAACAACATCAACTGGCATTTGTGCCTGGCCACTCAAGCACCGAAATGCTTCTCTCTTGAGTCAATCTCAGACTTATTCATTGTCTCTTACTGATTAATTTGATTAATTTACATGAAGCAGAAAAATGAGAAACGTAAAATACCAAGAAGTTAATTTATGTCTTCGGTGAGAATGGAAAAATTTTCATTTTATTTTTATTATTTACGTAACAAAGGTGCCGCATTCAAAGTTCAAACTTTAAATGTGTTCCAACAAGATATTCAACAACAAATCACTTCAAGTCTCCCACATACCAGCAGAGCAATCAGCAATATCGGTACTGCAACGACTGAGAAAAATATCAACTAACCATTGTGCAAAATTAGTGAATTCAAGATAGAAAGGGTTTGAATTTTGTAACACTTATTTGTCACATTTTTTTCTCTCTTTACTAACTCACTATAGTATCATTATATTATTATATATATAATTATATATTATACTATATATTATATATATATATATATATTATTATTTTATATACTATTATACTATATATTAATTTATACTATTATATAAATAATAGGTGTGTGGGCTAGGGTGTGTGTGAGTATGTAGAGATGGTGATTTGTTGTTGAATATCTTGTTGGAACACATTTAAAGTTTGAACTTTGAATGCGCACCTTGTTACGTAACTTAACATAAAGAACGCTATACTTCATTCTCCTACAAACCGAAGACATAAATTAACTTCTTGGTATTTTACGTTTCTCATTTTTCTGCTTCATGTAAATTAATCAAATTAATCAGTAAGAGACAATGAAAAAGTCGAGATTGACTCAAGGAGAAGCAATTTCGGTGGCTTGATCCAGCAATGCCATTTGTTGTCATTATTCGCCACATTGGAGGTTCGTTGGCACGTGAAATTAGACGCCTTCCAACACTCGTGGCATTCCTCGCGCGATACAGGACGATCTCCTCCCTCGAATAAAAGGATAACGAAAATATAACTCTTTCGGCCGTGAGGTCGATCTAATTTTTTCTCTTTTTTCTTCTTTCTTCTCTCTAAGGAAAAGAGGAAAGAGAAATGGGACCAAATAACCGGGGAAAATAGGAGTGGGCGGATAACCGGGGAAAAGAAGAGTGGAGCCGGATAACCGGAAGAAACCAAATAATTACTTTCTTAATACCCCACCACCAACCCCACAACCGTTACTTTTTATACGATTTTTCTTTTTTGCTTCAATATAGAAACAAGTTCATTTTACTAATTTCCGTGTATTATATATATATTATATATATATATTATAAAGTTTATAGTATATATATATATATATATATTTATATTATATATTTTTTATATAATATTATATATTTATATATATATATATATATATATTTATATAATAATATATATTATATATATATATAATATTATATATATATATTATATTATTCTATATATATATATAATATATATATATATATATATATATATATTATATATACTATTATATATATATATGGACTACTGTGTATATATATTATATAACTTATATATATATTATATATATATATATATATATATATAATATATATTATAATATATATTAATATGAATATATTTATATATATATACTATTTTATATATATTATATATATATATATATTATATATATATAATATATATAATATATATATTATTATATTATAATATATATATATATATAAAATATTATACCCACATAATATATATATATAATATATATATATATTATATATATATTATATATATATTATATATATTATATATATATATATATATATATATATAATTATTGGTGTGTGGAAATGTTCAGATGCCAACCGCCTACAAATTTCCACCAAAGTCCTCCTCTCGATATATATATATTATATATATTATATATAGTATAATTATATATATATAGTATATATTAATATTATGATATATATATATATATCTATATATATATATATATTATATATATATATTATATATATAATATATATTATATATATATATTATATATATATAGTATTATTTTTTTCAGTTTCAACTTTGTTTTATCTTTATTTGGTATTTATAAACTTTCAAAGTTAATTTCTTTTTCTTCTTTCCACCATTGAATTTATAATAATTTGCAAATGATTTAACCATGATCAGTTTGAAACTTTCTTTGCATTTCTTACTTGGCTTCCCATCCACTTCGAATATTTTTTCTTTCCTTAATTTATTTTCTCTCTCAATAAAAATCTTAATTTTTCTCGATTTCAACCTAAACACTTATTTACCCTTTTTCATTCCTAGGCCATTATCCCACATCCATTATGTTGAGTTGTGTCAAAATTTCTCATATTACTTCATTTTTAAGATGTGCAAGTTTTGTGGTTCTGGACATCACTTTTCGTATTTCCTTAAATCTTCAAGTTTCTTTCTCTCTTTTCCCACAATTTTATTTTGAAGAAATTCCTTCGACATCAGCATAGTTGTTGTACTCTCTTGACAATTTGGTTCAAAAACATACTTTGAATGTAAAATTATTTTTGTTTATTCTTCATTTAAATTTAATCGTATTTTTATTCGAGTAATGTTTTTTGGGGGGTTCATTGATTTTCTGAAGTCAGCATTAGAATTTATTTTCATTAATTTTGAACAAATCATTAACCATTAATATAAACTCAATTGTGGTGGACATTGAGATCGACAATTATAAAGGGATTTAAAGCGTCTCTTTTGAGTCTGACGTGTGGCTTAATCAGAAAAATTAGCATGGTAATATTATTATTATTATTATTATTATTATTATTATTATTATTATTATTATTATTATTATTATATTATATTAATTATTATTATTATTATTATTATTATTATTAATTATTATTAGTAGTAGTAGTAGTAGTAGTAGTAGTAGTAGTAGTAGTAGTAGTAGAAATATAATTGATTAGTTTTGCTGTTTTTTAAAAATATCTATAAAAAATGCTTGTGAAGAATAAATTTATTAGTGCCGCTTTATCTGGTGGAAAATAAACCGGAATGACATTTAATTCTTTCTCCACATATTCTACTTCACAAGTAATGGGATCAAAAATTGAAGGTAAAATAACAATTTTAAAAAAGAATTCAATAA
>JABUQX010057736.1:0-7500 GCA_015478945.1 Trachelipus rathkii
ATAGCAAGAGTTACCAATTGTTTTTTATTTATGCCTCTGGAGAAAATGTTTAATTTCTTTTTATTTCCTTTTTAGGCGGGTTCGAGTGGACGGAGCGACAGATGAGGGACGAACTCCCCCCAGTCGCTCCCCGATGCGAGAAACCCCCAACTCTGTCCATTCTATCTATATCTTTTAGTTAAAAAAGAAAAAAACATTTGGCAACTTTGACGTTAACTCGGAACGCTAGAGCTTCTTCGTTCTTCTCAAAAATTATCATTATCATACAGATTTTCCAACATTTTAACAAATTTTTAAATTTTCAAAAAGCGTTATTTTTTTTTTTAATTTCTATTTATAAAAGGTCTCCTGGATTTAATAAAATTTTATTTATTTTCCTGTAGTTTTATAGTTTTTTTTTATTATAGCATGTGCTTCATGAGGTGACCATATAATATATATATATATATTATAATATATATATATAATAATATGATTATATATATATATATATATAATATATATATATATATATATATATATATATATATATATATATAGATATATTATTAATATATATATATATATATTATATTGTATATATATATATATTATAGATAATATATATAATATATATATATATTATATTATATATTATATATATATATATAATATATATATATATATATAATATATATTATATAATATATAATATATATAATATATATAATGTAAATATAACTATAGACATTAAACTTTTTACCTCAACATAAAATATACAATTCTTTTTATTAATTTTGAAATTTAAGGGAAAATCGTAAAAAATCCTCAAATCAAATAATCCTAAAAATCAATTTCGATTTATAAATCCACTTTGCATATATATATATATAATATATATATATATATATATATAATATATATATATATATTAATAATATATATATATATATATATATATATAATATATATAATATATTCTTATATATTTAAATTAATATATATATATATATATATATATTATATATATATAATATATATATATATATAATATATATTAATATATAATATATATATATATAATATATATATATTATATATTATATATATATATATATATAATATATATTATATATATGGGAAAAAAAGAAATAGAGGCACAAAATATATCTCGTAATATAAAACACGCACATGAAAACTAATAACATATTTTTTTTCAAAGCGTATAAAAATTATAAAATATATGGTTTGGATGAAGGAATGTACGATTAAAATAAATATAATTATAATTTACTGCATGATAACATAATTTTTTTCCTGGCGACGAATTTATTGAGGGAGAAACACAATCGAAAGTCGTAATGTAGTTATAATTGGAAACATGCTACTGGACGATTTGTTTGCCGTTTGCGATAATAAGAGTGAATTAGTTGTTTTTTTTTTTTTTGCAACACTTTAATTAACTTTTTTTTCTTCAGTTAAAGGCGAAATTCCCAAAGCAAAGTCTACTGGAAAAGTATTTGTTAAGTTACCTTTGTGCGTACCTGTGGGTAAAAGAAAGTAAAGGGACAAATATTTTTTTACACTTCTTCGAATTAATTATAAAACAAAACGAAAATATTTAAAGGTAAGATAGTAATTTTTTAGTAATATTTTGTTTTTATTTTTTCATTCGGGTAATATTTGTTTTGTGCTTTTTTAACTATAGGAATCCCCAAGGGTAAACGACAAAGATGGCAGGAGTCGGGGTCTCTCGGCCTTATCGGTGGACGACGGGTTGACTTCGTCCCCCATCTGTAACCCGCCGACTCGAGCCCCCTAATATATATTATATATATAATAAAATTTATATTTAATAATATATATTATATATATATATATATATATTATATATATATATATAATATATATATTTACATTCCTGGTAATAAGCTTTATACGCTGATTCCAAATATGTAATTGGTTTTTTGTAAGTGTCGTACTTTTCGAGATATATCTCTGCCCCTAATCTTGAGTTTGGCCTATATTTCCTTGTCTCCTCAAACGGAAAATAAAGAGCATTATATATTATATATATATATATATATAATATATATATATATATATTATATATATAATATAATATTATTATATATATAATATATATATATATATAATATATAATATATATTTAAAGAAATTAATTATATATAAAATCAATAAATAAAATAGACTTGTCTTCCTTTTTAATTGGGTCTTGCCTCCCGTGCTTTCGACTCAAACACTCATTTATCTTTTAAAATCATTTTATTTCAGTAATTTTAGATATTATTTTCGCTCGGTATTTATTTATATTTATGTAGTTTAATTTTCCCAATTTATTTTGAATATTTATATATTAATAACCCAAACAGTTAGGTCCAAATAGTAAAGTAATATAGTAAATAGTAAAGTAATCCAAAGTTTTGCTCCTTTAAACGCTTAAATTTTATTCGTTTTATTTATTTGTTACAACAATTTATCTGGTATACTGTAATCTGAAGTGAATTTTATAGGTAACTGAAATAAATTAGCTATTGTGTTTTTTTGCCTTTATTTTCAAGCTTTTTTAAGTGAATTATTTTACATTAACTATATTAATTATTTTATTCCTTTATAGATTTACAACACACCTGTGACAATGAGAAAAACTTCAAAATTAGTGACACACAATTGCACTTTTGCACAGATGCCAAGCCAAATCTTGGAAGACTATTAATGTGGCTCTGTTACGACGGCAGGAAGTATTTATTGGCATCCCATTTTGTATGGTGGTTACCGTTACAAAAAAAATTTTTTTCTGGTTTCTTCTGATTTTTTAATTTTTTTTTATTTAGTTTCTTATGCAGAGTTCAAATATGTTTTTTAAGTTTTTCTCTAGCATCGAACTCGTTTTTTTTACGACGGCAGGAAGTATTTATTGGCATCTCATTTTGTATGGTGGTTACCGTTACAAAAAAAAAATGTTTCTGATTTTTTTATTGTTTTTCATTCAGTTTTTTATGCAGATTCCAAATATGTTTTTAGTTTTTCTCTAGTATTTACAATTTTTGTGTTACGACGGCAGGAAGTATTTATTGGCATCTCATTTTGTATGGTGGTTACCGTTACAAAAAAAAAATTTTTTTTTTTTTTGTTTCTTTTTTTTTTTTTTGTTTTTTCAGTTTTTTATGCAGTTTCCACATATTCAATAGTGGGGGAGGGAGGGAGAAACATTTTATGGGGATGGAAGGGAGGAAGTATTAACCACCATACAAAATGATATGCCAATAAATACTTCCTGCCCGTCGTAAAAAAAAACGGTCGATGCTAGAGAAAAACTAAAAATATATTTGGAATCTGCATAAAAAAACTAAATAAAAAACAATAAAAAAAATCAGAACAAACAAAAAAAATCTTTTTTTGTTACATAGTGTTATTTATTAATTAATTTGTATATTAGTATTTTAATTTACTGTTTAAGACTTTTTGAGCTCATAATTTTCGTTGCTGAAATTTATTTAACTTTAAGTTAACTCGCTATCACTTTAAGAATCTCATTTTGATAATTAATAAAAAGGGATATTGTTTTTTTTTTTAATTGATGTTATTAGTTTACATTCATATATATAATATTTAGTTTTATATTTCAATTTAATATTTAGTTCTGATTTCATAAATACATGACGGTGTTAGTTTTAAGTATGATTATGGCTTATTTATTTAAGCTATATAAATTGATTCTAGTTAATATTAAACGCATCAATTTATATTATTAACTTTAAGTATTCTTAAATGTTTATTTTAGTAAATATATAGATATATATCCTTACTAATATAGATACTTACTATATTAGACATTGATGGGATTATCAATATATTTTCATATATTTATTTAGTCTAAATTATAATGTAAAGTTAAAATTAATACAAAATTAGAAATAATTTAGTTACCGTTTATGGTGGAATTGGAAGAATAATTTAGCTTTAGCAGAAGGTAAAATAATTGTTATGTTACCAAAAAAAATTTAGAACAGGGATAGAAGAAGAAGGAAAGTTGGAGTTGTTGCTGTTTGCAAAATGCCAAAAGCAACCAGAAAGAGTACATTTCATCTATATAATAAGTAAATTCATCAATAGAGTTTCAAATCACTTTTAATTAAGTAATAAATAAATTTAAAACACTCAGTGAAAATTATACAGTTATAATATAATATATATGATATTATATATTATATATAATATATATATATATATATAATTATATATATATATATATTATATATATTATTATATGATATATTATATATATATAATATATATATATATATATATATATATATATATATATATATATATATATATATATATATAAAAATATAATATAAATAAAATATAAAATATATATATAAAAATATGGGGGAACTCAGATTAGGGGCACAAGATTATATCTCGCTAAAAGTTGGAAACTACATGAAAAACTAATAACATTATTTGTTTTCAGCATATAAAATTATAAAATATAATGTGGTTTGGATGAAAAGAATGTACTATTAAAAAAAAATAATAATTATAATTTACTGTATGATAATTTTTTTTCCTGGCAACGAAGTTATTGTGAGAGAAACACAATCGAAAGTCGTAATGTAGTTATATTTGGAAACATGCTACTGGACGATTTGTTTGCCGTTTGCGATAATAAGAGTGAATTAGTTGTTTTTTTGCAACACTTAAATTTAATTGTAAGTGAACAAATATGTTTAAAATGTAACGTTAAATGTAAATTATATGAAAAAGGACGAAGTTACATGTTTAGATGTATTAATAGAAAGTGTAATAGAAGATACTGTGCAATTCGTTTCTATTTGTTCATTCCGGTAAAAAACAAAACGAAAATATTAAAGGTAAGAAAGTAAATTTTTAGAATATTTTGTTTTTTATTTTTTCATTCCGGTAATATTTTGTTTTGTGCTTTTTTAACTATAGGAATCCCCAAGGGTATATATAATAATATATATATATATATATATATAATATATAAATATATATATATATATATATATTATAATATTATATATAATATATATATATATATATATATATAATATATATATATATATATATTATATATATATATATATATATTATAAACTAAATAATTATTATATTTACTATTTAGGTAATAATTAGAATTAGATACTAATTAAAAAAAAAAAATTAAAAAAGCAATTTTTACTTAAAAAAAATAAAAATAAAAAATAAAAAATTGATATATGAAAAATTAAAAACTCTAGATCATACAGTATTCACTCAAGAGGTTTTCATTCCAATGAAAACATGACCATTTCCTTTAATATCATCTCAACTCTAATTTCCAAATCCACATGTCATATCTTTTTGTTTTATGTTGTACTCTTTGAAGCATTTTAGTACATTTTCTAAGGTAAAGAGTTCAAACGTCTGCGCTCTTTTCATGAAAAGGTTCAACACAGCTATAAAAGGCCAGATCATAACTTCCTTACTCTTAATGCAATTTTTCCCACTTCCAGTAATTTTTTTTATTTCCATTTCTAAATTCCAAGTAATGATGTGACAATTTCAATTTTGCTGCCAAAAAGACAACCAAATCTATTACCTTGTTAAAAAACTCTATAATTTTTTTAAATTATATCAAAATTAAAATCATTTGATTTACACAAATGAAGGATCTTACAGCCATCAGTTCAAACAAACTATAAAACATAAGTGTACTATAAAACATGTGTACGCTTAATTTTAATATATTTAAAATTTTGGCAAAGATAAACAGTTTGAAGTATTGCTGCGAACTCTTTAAAAATAACTTTGAAACTAATCCTTAAAAATGCTCATTGCTGAACACCTTAAAAATAATTTTCAAACTCAAAATAAAAAAATAATTAAAAATTAGAAATGTTTGATTATTCCTCTCGTCTTTTGACCTTACTATAATATTTTTATGTTTTCCTTAAATTTATTTACTATTTAAATATGTAATTAGAATGTTTTATCTAAACTACCTTGATTTAAAAAACTTTTTTATTTACTTTTATAAGAAAAAAGTTAATAAATTAAAAAAAAAATTTTTTTTATTTTTAAATGGTTTACAACCAAATAACCCTAGCATATTAATTAATAAAAAAACATATATTAATTTTTTCCTAATACCTTTATTTACCTTAAAAAACTAAAAATGTATTAAAACATATATATATATATATATTATATATAAAATATATATAATATATAATATATATATATATATTATATATATATATATATTATATATAATATATATATATATATATATATATATATATATACAAATAAATATATATATATATATATATATATAATATATATATATATATATTATATATATATATATATATATATATATATATATATATATATATATATAGGCCTATTATATATATATATATATAATATATATATATATATATATATAATAATATATAATATAATATATATATATAAAATAATATATATTATATATATATATATATTTATACTATATATAATTTTATATATATATATATATATTATAATATATATATATATATATATAATATACATTAATATATATTATATATATATATAGTATATATATATATATATTATATATTAATAAATATATATATGCCTATATATATATATATTATATATATATATATATATATATATATATAATATATATATATATATATAATTATATATATATATATAAATAATAATATATTATATATATTATAGCCTCTATATATATATATATATAAATATATATATATATATATATATATATATATATATATATTATATATATATATATAATATATATATATATATATATATATAATATTATATAATAGCATATAAAGCATTACACAATCTTTATTATTATTACCAAGCTTTTTGTAAGTTTTTTAGATAGCAAAATCAATTGTAGCTGTAGGAGGGAGTACTTCGCTTTCATCTGCCAATACACAATATATATATTATATATATATCATATATATCATATATATAATATATATAATATATATATATATATATATATATATTATATATATATATAATTATATATATTATATATATATTATATATATATATATAGTGCCCACAAAAATCATCGCGACGACTCGAATTTTTCATGCAAAATATACGCGAATTTCATAATTTTAAAGGGGACTAGCCCAAATGAATCGACAGGAAAAAGGGTCGACACACTCACACAACATCAAAAAAAAATTCTGTACAGACGTTAGGTTAGGTTAGGTTAGGTTAGATTAGGTTAGGTTAGGTTTTATTTTCTTTTTGTTTCCAATGTTTGAAAACGAATAAGTAGCAAATTTATGTAATTAAGAAATAGAGAGTAATATTTTCTAAGCTGTCATGATGGGAAGAGAGTCTTCTGTTGAATATCGGAATCCGTCCTAATTGCCTGTTTAATCGTTTATAGTTTCAACAAATTCACCCTAATGGTTT